>ONZK01003165.1:866-13302 GCA_900322385.1 Pharnaceum exiguum
GGAAGTGTTCTATACAAGTGTATGTATTTATTAGGTACTAATATGGAACACTATAATTGTACAAATGAGACATATAGTTTAATGAGCTAAGTGACTAATATATCTTGCTAGAGGTCAGTGTTGTCACGGGTTAATTATTTAACCCAACTTAGTTCATTAAATCCTATTGGGTCACACATGTGCAGATCATATACTGATAAGTATTAAATTAGGCTTTTGGTAAACATTGTAATACTTGGACTAGAGATAGTGGACTATGTGGTTTGCACCACATGGCCCAACAAAGGGAATTGACTAAGTGGCCAACACGTAAGAAACAAAAGAAAGGTGGAATCTTTCTTTTGCTCTTCACGTGAGAAAGAGAAAGAAAGGAGTTCTTTTCTTTTTCTTTTGTAAACTAACTAGTATATATATATCAGATATATTGTACTAGGTTAATTCAGTTAGACTACACAAAAGACTGAACAAGATGCTGAAAGGTTGTTCCTTCCTCTTGCTCAAGTCGGCCGCCCCCTCTCCCCTCACACTCTCTAGCTTCCTTCCTTGTTCGTGCTAGTACCTGGTTCAAGGAAGATCAGTGCTCCCAGTAGGTGTGGACTACAATAGAGGGACTGCATCTGCGGTTCTGTCTCCTCAAGTGATCAAGCACGCTCCAAGAGATATGTTGACTAAACCCCCTTTGACTTGTTATAATATGCCTTTTATCTTGATCCTGGATTATGTTCTAGATATGTATTATGATAGATAATATGCTTCCGCTGTCAATTCCATTAATTAGATTAATAGACTTAGATCTAGAACCCTACAGTCTCTTATGTCAAATCTAGCATGTCAAACCACGAGTTCAACCAAAATGCGTCGAAAATCATGTCAAACATCGAGTCGGGTCGTCCGCCCCTCTCCATGCCACGCGTCGTCCCCCATCCCGTTTCGAGATTTGCATGTCATGTCATCCATGTTAGGTAGTAGCGTCAATCCATTTGCATGTCAAGTTCCCTAGTCCCTTATGTCAAGCCTAGCATGTCGACCACGTTAAAATCCACACTTGCATATCGAGTCAAACCAAAACACGTCCACACCTTTTGAGTCGGGCCGTCCGCCCTCCCCGCGTCGCGCCAATCCCCTCTCCCGCGCCGTAAGTCTATCTTCCTCCCATTAAGTCATCCCTCGTCATGTCAATTCCCCATATTGTAGTCATTAGCATATATATCCCTCTCCCCACAACGTACTAGAGTCATTTCCCATTTCCCACGTTGTGTTAAACATCATGCGTCATTCCGCCCATTTGTTGTCTCATGAGTCATAAACTTAGTTCAAAACCCGTAACTGTCTAAGTCATGTATCCATTGTCGCACCACTATCACTTGTAAATAACACACATGCGCACCTATCACACACTTGAATCAAAATGTTTTCCGTTCAAAATTATTTCAAAACATTTTCTAAATCAAAATAGTTTTGTCAAAGCTAAAACTCGTTTTCAAAATCCTCACTTTTGTTTCTTGTATGATCATGACAATAGAAAGACAAGAACTAGATTTACATTGGGAAAGCAAATCCAGCCTTGAAACCCGCCGATTTGACCGTCGAAGATGGATGTCTACACCAAGCTTTGATTCAACTGGATTACTCAGAACAAAAAATAAAGCAAATGTCTACCGTTAATGCGTGAATTGTCAACCGCAAAAGATCGATTGGGTGATTGTTGGCAGAAAATAGAGAACATCAATTGGGAAGCCGCACTATTAGAAGCACAGACAGGACGACTCATCGTGCCGCTATGTCCACCAAATTGGGATAACCCCTCACGATACCCCGTCCATATAAACAGCTACTACAAATACCACTGTGACTTTGGACATCACAAAAATGATTGTTTGCTCCTAAGGGTCGAGATTAGACGCCTCGTGGCACATGGAAAAATCGCAAAAGAAGTTCTAGTTGGGACATCAAAAATTCCTCAACGCATCCGTTATGCTCTTCCACCAACATCGAAGAAGATCCAAGCAAATTACAAGAAGCTCTATGTCTCTTGGTTGAGTACAAAATCATGACTCAATTACCACCATTACTCTTTCATTCCACCAAGCATTCAATATATGGAGAATATTCCCATTATCATCAGAGCATAGGGCACGACACCATCGAATGTCGACAATTGAAAAAATGCATCACTTGGCTCCTTGATCATAATGTCATTACAAATTCAGATTAGGCACTACTTGACAAGAAATGTTGCATGCCGTCCTTTTAAGATCATGAATGAGACGCTGAAAATATATGCCATTGGAGAAGCTTTCAGATGATAACATCAACCCGATTGCATCGATTTCGACTAAAGCTGAAGATTAGTACAACCACTTGCCCGATAGCACTATCACCAATTGGAGCATGCTTGATGATGGCTTCAAAGCCCGATTCGAAGGAAGTTGATGGGTGTCGAAACCAACAAAATAAACTTTACTAATTAACCTAGTAGTGTATGGAAGTAAAGGTCGAATCCACGGAGATAAGTGATTAATTCTGTAAAATTAAACTAAATAAACAAATTTTCTAATTAAGCCACAATACGTAAAAGATAAACAAAAACTAACAGTTGACAAGTTTAACAAAGAAAAACCGATGAATCACTAGTAACTAGTCTAACTACTAAGAATCGGACGGAATGAAAAATGAACTCGGACTCTAAACTGATAACAAGACGCTAAAAATTACGACTCAACTAAATTAAACTAAAACTACAGGAAAAAGTTAGACACTAACTAAAGAGCAAAGACTAACTAGAGGTATCTAACAGGAGGGAAATAGCTACTGTAGTCGAGACTTCTAATTTAACTAAACTGAAACCGAACTAGGTAGGCAGACATTAAACTAGAATTCACACAACTGAACTTAAACCTAATTTTCCAGAAACATGAAATATTAGACTGAACAAAACCTCACATAGAACCAAGAATTTAAACTACAAAACTAAAATAACGAAAAGTACTCGCTTGGAAACTGAAAACTGTAAAGTACTAAAAGAGACTTTAGTAACTTACGAAATTATATATGAACTAGACTCAATCTAATACTAACAATAACTTTATAAAAGTAGCTACAGAATACTAACACAAAAACTAATGGATGAATTTCAAACAAATAAATACTACTTAGACTAAAACTAAAGAAAACTAAAACTAACTCTAAACTGTACGCACTAGAAACGAACTAGCCAACGAATTACGGTAGGAAAGTTGCAGAATAAAGGTCAACTCTTATTAGAACTGAAAAAATTGTAACTGTAAGCTAATAAATTTGCAAGAAGGCACGCCAGTATCGAAACTAACTGAACTGAATTTTATTAATAATGAAGAAGCAAATTGACAAATAATAACAACAATAAAAAAAAACGGCCCCTAAAACATGAAATTATAACTAAACTAAACTAAAGGCAGTGTACCTCTTTACATTGACAATCCATCTATATATACTACTCGAATTCGACAAGAATAGATCTCCAAAGATACTAGCAATTTCCCATTCAGTAACCATATTCCCATATTCCTAAATTGATAGATGGGGAAAGGAAAGAAAGACTTAATTAGTACATACCAATCGGAGGAGAAGAACAAGAGTACTTGGAAAGTGGGATCAAGAGATGGAAAGATGAAGTTTTGTTTTATACGGCGGATCTTTCTGATGGAATGGAAAAGAGGCATTTTGGGGTTAGAAAGAACCCAAATGCGTTGAAAGGGGAAAGGCTGTAGACAATTCCCTTGATTTTCTTTCTTTTTTTTCCTTTGATTCTTTTTTTTTCCTCCCCTTCACGGGAGGTGCTTTCCAAGGCTCTTGAAATTCTTTGTTTTCTTTCTCTCTTTTTTTTTTTCCTTTGTGTCTTGACAGCACATGTAGTCATGTACAGCGTAGAATGTTCTTTTCCTTGCTTTTTTTTTTATTCCTCAAACGTCCAAGTCTTGTAACAATGGGCCATCCCAATTCATAGCAGCTACGGACACAGCAGAATCAACGGAAAATTAAGCTATGATCCAAACATGAAACTTGTAGAGGGAAGTCCTAGCTTTACAGGGCCTCTTGAATCAGCTTCATACAACACCAAACGAAGGAGATATGGCCTCTTGAAGATCAGTGTCAGAAACTGTAAAATTTCGTAATTTAAGCTCGAACTGACCCGAACTACTCTGAATGTACCTAAAATATAAATGTAACTTAATAAGACCATTTAGGGACATAATATTGTCGAAATAACCGGATAATAATGGATAAAAAATGTATAATTATGTACTTATCAAATTCCCTCAGACTAAGCCGTTAGTCGTCCTCGAGTAAATAAAAAATAAAAACTAAAAGAAAAAATCTTAACTCACTTTCGTAGGAATCACGGTCACACTTAGTACGTGTAACAAGCCCTTTAAACCCCTAGGTGTCCCTAGTGGACGAGTTATGGTCTCGTGAGGGTTTACAGCTAACGCACCCACAAAGTTAAAATAACAAGCTACTTGACAAAAACTATCAATCAAAGTCCATATAAGTCTCAAAAACTAGTTCCAAATTCAGTTCAAAAGTAGCGTCTCAAAAATGCAAGTAAGAGATAACTAGTAATAACAAATTTAGAGTAAACTGGACAAGTATTACACTCATCACTCTTGTGTTTAGTATCCTCACATTTTGAAGTAGTATCTCTCAGCTCATTTCATCAACAAGATTAGCCATGAACGTGCAATCGACTCAACCAACAACTACTAGAGAAGTTGTCTCAAACATAACAATGAATCAAAAGGTCTTTACTGGGTTAAAATGTAAGGCTGGTGCTTGGGGTGGGATATAATTTTTTTCTGGAAATATGGTGCTAAATAGTCTATGACACGGGAGCATTGCATTGTATAACATGATTCTGGAAAAATCAACATCCACCTGAAAAACAACAACTCAACTCAGCAAACCCACAGCCATAACATGCATCAAAGTCTTACAACAGCATCTGCACGCTAGATAAGCCATCTCGACTTTTTTTTCACTTTACCCAGTAAGTACCAAAGTAACAATTGGACACAGCTCAATACCATAGTGTACTTCAACGCTTAGTACTGTAACTCATAAGTTATGACCAAATCAGAAACCTTGTCAAAACACACTCTCACCAACTATATCTTCCACTTATCAAACAAATATGCAGCAAAACCCAATGTAAAGGAGTATAAATGGTTTTACTTATGCTTAGATGGTTAAGCACTTACTTCAGCAACTTAAGGTGGATACCAATAAAATCACGGTACTTAAATCAAATCTTCATAGAATGATAAAAGTCAACAACATCTTACGATCTCGATCATTCCAATATTACTACAGCATAAGAGACTGATAACTTCCCCATAATGTAAACATAGAACTTTTTTTTTCTTTTTTTTCTTTTTTTTTTGCCCTAATTGTTGCCTAGACTGTCACAACGTTTCAGCCTAGCGGGCTCTTCTTTCTTTCTTTCTTTTTTTTTTTAATGAAAAATGTAAAACAAAGTGTATACTATACGTATACATGAACTTCTACTCGGAGCCAATAAACTTGAGTATGAACTTGTGCTCAAAAATCCAATTATGTACCTCTGACTTCATGAGAATAGCACTCCCCCCATCAACTTTCACATTCACACCATGCCATACACAACCAATGCTCCACTAGCCTAAGACTTGGGTTAAGATATATTTATTTAAGGTCATTGGCTTATAAAGTGGTTAACAAATGAAAAATGGAAGATAAAGCTCAAAGGGGGTAATCAAAGGGATTAACAACATAGGGACGCTATTTGGCAATGTAGTTTTAAAATAAATGAACGAACGCCTTAATCATTTTCATGTATGTAAGAGTGAGAAACCATGCAAGTTACGGGAGTCAAGTAATGAAAGAGACATAAAATTTAGCATTTTGACGCTAAAACCTCACACGGGTACTCAAATACAAGTCCAATTTACTCTAAGGGTCACAAAGACTCTATGGGGAAATAGTCGTTACTTATTTGCACTCTATTTGACAAAACAAAGAATAGAATTCAAAACAGATTTTTTTTAACCACAATGGACCTTAATTTCTAGTATTTGCTAAGTAACTTGCTAATAAACCCTCCCCCACACTAAAACTTTGCAATGTCCACATTGTGAATAAGAGAGAAGAAAAACTACTAGCTAAAAAGAAGAAAATAAAAAGAGCACACTACATCAGACCAAATAACTTTAGCTTAGAGAGTTTCAGTTTCAGCATGTAAACAACTATCCCATGGTAAGTACTAGAACACATTATAGGACAGAATATAGGACAGAGGTAAACAAAATAATAATATATAAGGTCTGCTGCATGCTGGAAGAAATGAGAAAAAAGAGAAAAAGAAAAATGACAGCAACGATAAATAAAATAAACTGAAAATTAATAAAAGGAAAGTGTGTACCGGGTTGGGTGCTGAAATGCAACCAAGCCATTATGCTGATGAATTAATCGCTAATTTCTGGTTCGTAAAGTAAGAGGCACTCCACTTCGTGCGCTTCACTCTCTTGGGTAGGAAGATCCAACACTGGCTTTAATCGATGGCCATTAACTTTAAAGCGAGATCCCTACTTTGGATCAAAAATTTCTACTGCTCCATGTGGATAAACCTGCAAAACTTCACAAGGTCCTGTCCATCTAGATTTTAGTTTACCAGGAAACAAATGTAAGCGAGAATCATATAAACATACTTTCTGACCAGGAATGAACACCTTTCTAATAATATTTTTATCATGAAACAACTTCATTCTCTCCTTATAGATTTTAGAGTTCTCATAGGCCTCGTTTCTTAATTCTTCTAGTTCAGTTACATGCAACTTACGATTAGCCAAAGCATCATTTACATCAAAGTTCAACATTTTAATGACCCACATAGCTTTGTGTTCAATCTCAACAGGTAAATGGAAAGCTTTTCCAAACACTGTCCTGTAAGCCCATAAAGCATCAGACAACTTCAACGACCAGTCTTTTCTATTTCTACTGACAGTTTTTTCAAGAATTTGCTTAACTTGCCTGTTGGAAACTTCAACTTGTCAATTAGTTTGGGGATGATAAGGAGTAGCTAGGGGATGAGTAATAGCATATTTTTTTAATAAAACATCAAAAACTCGATTATTAAAGTGAGTACCTCGATCGCTAATAATAGCTCTAGGCATACCAAAACGAGCAAAAATATTATCTTTTAAGAACTTAACAACTACTTTAGCATCATTGGTCTGACAAGGAACCGCTTCCACCCATTTTGAAAAATAATCCACAGCAAGTAAGATGTACTCATTACCAAAAGACATAGGGAAAGGGCCCATAAAATCTATACCCCACACATCAAAAATATCAACAATAAGAATGGGGTTCAAAGGCATCATGTTTCTGTGAGTGATCTTACCCATTTGTTGACAACGAATGCAACACGTATTGTACATATGAGCATCCTTGAATAGGGTTGGCCAGTAAAATCCACTTTGAAGAACTTTAGCCGCCGTTTTCTTACCACTAAAGTGACCACCACACGCTTGTTCATGGCAAAAAGCAAGCACACTTTGTATTTCATGGTCAGGAATACACTGCCTTATAATCTGATCTGCACAATATTTGAACAAGTAAGGGTCATCCCAATAAAAATATTTCACAAGAGAAAGAAAGCGAAACTTGTCATGTTTCCCCCATTGATGGGGTGTTTCTCCTGTAACTATGTAGTTAACAATGTCAGCAAACCAAGGGTGTGGTGAAGATTGGAATGCCAGCAATTGCTCATCAGGAAAGTGCTCAGAAATAGACACATTAGGTGAAACAGAGGAGAGAATACGAGAAAGGTGGTCGGCGACAAGATTTTCACTTCCTTTTTTGTCTCGTATTTCACAATTAAATTCCTATAATAACAACAACCAACGCAACAAACGAGGCTTGGCCTCCTTTTTAGTAATCAAATATCTCAATGCCGCATGGTCGGTAAACACAATTACTTTTGAACCAATTAAATAACATCTGAATTTTTCAAAAGCAAAAACCACAGCCAACATTTCCTTTTCAGTAACATTGTAATTCAATTGAGCATCGCTTAATGTATGGCTAGCATAATAAATAACATGTGGTTGCTTATCTATTCGTTGTCGTAACACAGCCCCTACGGCATAATCTGACGCATCACACATTAACTCAAAGGGTTCACCCCAAACCGGTGGATGAATAATAGGTGCAGACACTAGAGAATGTTTGAGTGACTCAAATGCATGCATACACGCTTCAGAAAACTCAAATTCAAGGTCTTTCTCAAGTAATTTGGTCGAAGGTTTAGCGATTTTACTGAAATCTTTTATAAAACGCCTATAAAAACCTGCATGTCCTAGAAATGATCTAACATCCTTCACTGTTTTAGGGGGAGGGAAGTTAGAAATAAGGTCAATCTTTGCTCTATCAACTTCAATTTCATTTTCAGAAATAATATGACCTAAAACAATCCCTCTTTTAACCATAAAGTGGCACTTTTCCCAGTTACGAGTCAAATTTTTCTCTTTACACCTTTGTAAAACTAAAGTCAGATTATCAAGACAATTATCAAAATTTGAACCATAAACTGAAAAATCATCCATAAATATCTCCATGCATCTCTCAACTAAATCAGAAAAAATTGAAATCATAGCACGCTGAAATGTTGCAGGAGCATTACATAGTCCAAATGGCATTTTTCGGAAAGCAAAAGTCCCAAAAGGGCAAGTAAAAGTAGTTTTATCTTGGTCTTCGGGAGATATAGGGATTTGATGGTAACCAGAATATCCATCTAGAAAACAATAATATTGATGACCAGCGAGTTGTTCAAGCATTTGATCAATAAATGGCAAAGGAAAGTGGTCTTTACGCGTAGCTGCATTCAATTTCCTATAGTCTATACACACTCGCCACCCTGATTGTATTCTAGTAGGTATTAGCTCGTTATTATCATTTTTCACTACTGTAATTCCAGTCTTTTTAGGAACTACTTGGACCGGGCTTACCCATTCACTATCTAAAATAGAGTAAATTATTCCATGATCTAACCATTTTATCACCTCTTTTCTTACTACATCTTGTAGGGTAGGATTAAGACGCCTTTGAGGGTCATGGTGAGTCTTAGAGTTAGGCTCTAAGTGAATTCGATGTTGTACAATACTAGGACTTATACCCTTTATATCACCTAGACTCCAACCTATAGCTTGCTTATGCTCTTTTAAAACGGTCAGTAACTTACTCTCACATTCAGCATTCAAATCAGAAGATATTATTACTGGATAAGACTCATTAGGACCAAGGAATGCATATTTTAGATTATCAGGTAGGGGTTTAAGCTCTAAAGTAGAAGAAGAGGGAATAACAATAGATCTTTCAGAACTTTCAGATGCAGTTACCTGTAACAATGGACTATATTCACACTTACCAACATCTACGTGTTCTGAATTTTCTGAACACTCACTCAAACTTGCTGTCTCAGAATCTATTTTCGAGAATCCGGAGTAACCTGCTGCAACTTCAGACTCCGTATGATCTTGATACTCATTTTCAGACTCATCCACAAACTCATGTTGCTCAAGGGACATCAGCTCTGACTCCCCCGAGAAAATCGCTTCTATCCAATTCATCATCTTCGAACGCTCATCTTCACATGCATAAGGCTGTTTCAGAGAATTAAAAATATTTAGTTCCACTGTCATATTTCCGAAAGAGAGTGTCATCATACCATTTCGACAATTAATCAATGCATTAGCAGTAGCAAGAAATTGACGTCCTAAAATGACAGGAATTTGACTATCCGGGTCAGATACAATTTCAGTTTTTAGAACAATAAAATCAACCGGAAAAATGAAATCACCAACTTTAATAAGAACATCTTCAACCATCCCTACAGGTAACTTAGTAGAACGGTCAGCAAGTTGTAATGTCACCTTTGTGGGTTTCAGTTCACCCAATCCTAACCTCTCATAGACACAAAATGGTAACAAATTCACACTGGCACCTAAATCAAGAAGGGCTCTATGAATGACCGTGCTACCAATAACAATAGAAATAGTAGGGCATCCTGGGTCTTTATACTTGACAGGAACTTGACGTGAAATTATAGAACTAACATTAGACGCTAAGAAAGCTCTCTTAGGAACGTTAGTAGCTCGCTTAGTAGTACACAACTCTTTTAAAAACTTGGCATACGGTGGCATTTGTTCAATAGCATCAAGAAAGGGGAATATTAATTCTGACTTGTGAGAAAGTTTCCCTAATTTTCTCCATATTAGCTGCGAATTTCTTATTGCCAAGTCTATGTGGAAATGGAGCCGTGGGCTTATAAACTTTCTCACTACTAGGTAATATATCAGGTGAACTACTAGTCAAGTCGTTGGATTGAACAACTATTTCAGCCTCATGTTCATCTGCCTTCTCCTCCTCAAGAGTAGGTTCAGGTGTAAGTGAGTTATTATTATTCAGTGCATGGCTATTTAAGCTCACGGGAGCATGAGTAGCTAATGTAGGAGCAACTGTAGGGGTCTGTTTTTGACAAGGATAAGTGCTCTCCTACATGTGTGTTGACTGTTTTACCGGACCTCAAAGAAATAACAGCATTAACACGCCGTACATTACCATTAAAGTTCGAATTTGGGGGCTGTCTAACACTAGAATTGCTAGGATTTACCTCTGGTTGGCTTGGAAATGTGCCTTTTTCTCTATTTTGACTAACAAGCTGACCCACTTGTCCTTCTAGTTGTCCTACTTGTCCTCCAATTTGTCCTACTTGTCCTCCAATTTGTCCTACTTGTCCTCCTAGTTGTCCTAACTGATCAACAACACTTTTTAAGGTTCTTTCTAGAGTGTTATATCTCCTATCATCATTAGAATAGCCAGGGGGTGGGTTGCTTTGAGCAATAGGTTGAAAATTTGGCCTAGGTGCACTAGAGTAATTTTGATACCCTTGAAAATTTGGTGCACTATTCTGAAAATTAGTATTACTATTACCATTAAACCCAACATTTGGAGTAATTGCATTGCAAGGACCTGCTAAGTTTGAACCTTGACTCCAAGAAAATTTGGATGATTACGCCATCCTGGGTTATAAGTGGAAGTAAACGGGTCATTCCTAGGTCTTTGATAGGCCATGTTTAGTTGCTCAAAATCGTTAGGCGATTGAAAATTTGTGTAAGGGCAAGCAGTAGCTAGGTGGTCAGAAGCATGATATTGTGTACAAGAAAAAGAACTAATATTATTCGCTTGAGAAGGAAGAAGGGATGATCCTTTAAGCAAAGTCTCCAAAGCTGCTAGCCTAGACTCTAAATGAGTGGAATCGGATATGTTATGCAAACCCCCCTTCACTATAGGAGTTATAGGAGCTTTAGAAGTGAGGCTCACACTATCAGCCCTAGTGGTATCCCATTGTAAAGTCTTATCAGCCAAGTCCTCTAAGAATTCCCAAGCCTGCTCAGCTGTTTTACAAAGAAACATCCCCTGACACATGGATTCAACGAGTGTTTTAGAACTAGGGTCCATTCCTTCATAAACAATTTGGCATAATCTACTTTTCTCAAACCCATGGTGTGGACAATGAGCTAATAAATTCTTAAACCGCTCTAAATATGCCCAAAAGCTCTCTCGGTCAAGTTGAATAAACTGATTAATCTCATTCCTAAGTCTCACGGTTTTACCATTAGGAAAATATTTCTTAAGAAACACCTTAACAAAATCTTCCCACGACTCAATGGAATTAGGAGACAAATTATACATCCAATTTTTAGCATTGTCTTTTAGAGAAAAGGGGACTAATCTTAATCTCACAGCGTCTCTAGATACCCCTGAAAATTGTATAGTAGAGCAAACCTCCTCAAATTCTCTAAGAAATAAATAAGGGTCTTCATTACTATTGCCAAAAAATTTAGGAAGCATGCCAAGATATGTAGGCTTAAGCTCAAAATTAACATTGTCACGGATACCAGGAAGCACAAAACAAGAAGGTTGAGTAGCCCTAGACGGATAGAAAGTGTTATTAAAAGTACGAGGTTCACCTTCTTCATCCATAATTTTAAATAGATAATAACAACAGAAAATAGATATTTTTCAAATCAAAAACAGAGACCAGAATGGTCAAAGGTCAATTACCCAAAACAGTCAAACGGTCAAAGCTGACCAAAACCAAGTCAACATCCCAAACCAACCCAAACGGGTCGGACTGAGTTCGCGGGTCGCCTAGCACCCAAAACGGGTCACGGCTGAAACGAAGCCAGGGGCCCACGGTGACCACCGCGACATGGCCAGACGGAGTCGCCTCCTCTGTTGGTGTGTCCTGGCGTGGTGTCGAGCCACCAATCATTGGTGGGTGTCGACGAAAAAAAACCCAAACGGGTTCCCACGACCCGGTTCAAAAACGAGAGAAGAGAGAGAGTATGAGTGCTCC
>ONZK01003165.1:19371-41144 GCA_900322385.1 Pharnaceum exiguum
TTTTTTTTTTTTTTTGTATTTGTAGCTTGTTTTGAGTGTTACTGTATCTGAATTTATGCGTAAGACAGTAAGATTTAGGGCCTTTTCTTTTGAACCTAGCTTAACTGAACATTTTTGCTTAATTGTTTTGATACACGATTACTTGGGGAGACTATCAATATTAGGCTACAAACACTATCAATATTAGGCTTTATGAAACTACTTAGGGAGACCTTTCTAATGGTCTACAAAGAATTACGAATAGATACTGGTGTCACAACTGCTTACGGTCGAAAGAAACGAACTTAACTGAACTGAGTGAACTTAACTTAAGCTTTTAAAAGTTGTAGAGAACAGGCCCTTTAGTGTCTGCTTTTAGCAAATACATTGCTAAGGGTTGTAGTATGCGATAGTGCTACTATGCTACTAAATAATTATGGAATCTGTGGTTGGGTCGGTGACGGATATGTCAACCGTCACTAGCTTAGACATGGAAGTCACAGGTCATTCAGTTGCTTTGCATTGGAACGTTTACCATTAAGTAACTGGTGTAGCTTTGGGTTGGAGGCATTGATGATTTTTATCCGGTTGTGAGGTTGGCGTCAGATTGTCATGTCTGTTGCAGAGTCATTGCTGAGAGTTTTAGGAATTCAGTTTCTAGATATGACTCACTCATTTATAAACATGAAATGTCTGCGCAATGGGCAGTGTTACTCTTAATTTGGTAAAAAACAGGTGTTGGAACCTGTACTAGAGTGATTGGTGTGCTAACAAACGCAAAAGTTCCTCATATTTGCGCAATTAGCAATATGTTATGTTTTGAAATTTTTGTTCAGCAACTGACTAGAAAGATTAGTAGCTGAGACGCTACAGTTCACTTTTAGCTGTCCCTAAATCTAGATACTGGGCACTTTCAGCAGTTGCTAGGCCTAGTGTTGGATATAGGACACTTTCAGCCATTGCTACGCCTAGTCTTCGATTGTAGTAATCTGTAACCAAACCCAGCTACTTCAATTTTTTGGTTTAAGCTCTCTTCTAGTCTGCCAAGGTACCTGCATCTGATTGTTTTAGCTGGCCATTGGATGTCCGTTGCTGCATGTTGATTTTTGGAGTAATTTTCCTTGATGTTGTGTTTATGCATACTGTTAAATATGATGAGGATCTGCTTGTTTTTTGATACTTGAATTAGAAGTTTTATGGTCTATCTTTATCAGAATACCGTTATACAGGTAGATTTGGCTGAAGATCATAATGGGCCCTTATTTTTGGTCTTCTTGTTGTAGTTGGTGAGTGTACTTTCTACTAGGGTTATGGTTCTCAATCTGAAGTTATAGTTGCTATAAATATACTTGGAAGTTAATGGTTTTGAGGGAATATGAAATGTAAAATTGAGGTCTCTTTTTTATGGTTAAATCTGAGGTTTTCCGTTACTGGTTTGAAACGGTAGATAGTGACTATGATGCATCAACATATAATGTTGATGGGGACATAATTCTTCCTTTTATAGCTATGGAATTCAGAGCAGTTTTTTTTTATTTTTTTTGGTGTTTCAGTTTTGGTATTCTTCAACATTTGGTTACACTAAGCATTGTTGCGATCTTGTGTAATTTCCAAAAAGCATTTTATTCATACTCGCAAATAGATGGATCGGGAAGATGGATGGTTTAGCTTATTTTGGGATCTTAGTCTGCCTATATTGAAAGAAATTTAAAACCTTTGTTAGTGGGCATGCATTTTGAAGGCGTCGATTTTTTCTGATTGTCTATATCTTTTGTGAATATAGAGTTGAAAGCAAGGTTAGATAAGTTCATCGAGAGTGATTATGATCACGAGGCACTGTCATCAGTCTTTGAAGGCATAATGACAAGGAAGTTAACTGGAAAGCATGAGGATACAGATGACGAGTTGGTGGATAATCTCCAGTTTTCCCCGATTGATGGCGTGAAGGCCGAGGATTTCGAGGAAGGTTTTGAGTCGGCTATTGAAACCGATGACGATATTCCTGACTTATATAGTACCAGTGATATAGTTGTGAAGAAGTTGGTGGAGGACGAATTCTTTAATATGGATGCAAAGAAGTGGGATGATATGATACAAGAAGCAACCCAGAAAGGACTTTTAAACGACATGAAGGAGTGTGAGGATATCTTGGAGGATATGCTCCATTTTGACAAACTTCTCCCAGGTATATCACCTAGTTTTCTTATTAGTCCCTTTCAGAAAAATTATTCCCTTACTCCAAATTAAGTAGTTCTATGTTTTATCTGTAATACATCAATTTGTGATTCTTATTGAGTCCTTTTATATATTTTTCATTAACTTGATGTATGCTCCAGAATTGAATTAAATTCAACAGAAACCAAGTAAGACGGATGGGTGAGACTTTGAACATAATGTGTGACATGACTGTTAGTTTCTACCCTTTCTAGATGTTGAACCTTCTTATTTCCAGTAACCAAGCAAAATATAGAAGATTTTGATTTCGTTGGCTTTTATGGTAAACAGAAGCCTGTGGCTTCCAGTTATTTGAAATGCATAAGCAGAGCACCATATAAGCAATTGATGATTGCCCAGGTGACAACCGATTCTGATCATGAGTTAAAAATGTTATGTTTGTCCTTTTGTACAACTCTTCAAGCTTCTTCTATAAATATAAACTAAAGAAAGTAAATGAGGATTGAGAGCATCATGCTCTTTATGCCCTGAATAAGCCACACTTGTTCTGCTTGTGTGACAATTTTTGTGTTTCATTTAACAAAATGAGGCCATATAGCTCATGAGTTTTCAATTTGAATTGAATTTTGGAATATTTTTTAGTACTAAAATAAAGTGACCTATTTCCCTTGAGAGTTCATTTTTGTAATTCAGTACATGACTAGTCAAAATGATTGATCCCACTGTTTGGTCATATAGATGTTCTTATCAAGTCTTATCTCTTGTTGAAGCGATCTCCTTTCTAAAACTCTCTTTTTCGTATTCCTTTTATATGAAAATAAGATGACATTAAGAAGAAGGTCCAGAAGAAGTTTGATGAGTTAGGAGACAAGTGTGAAAGCAAGGAACTTGAGCCTGAAGAAGCATACAAGCTCTTTGCGGAGTTTGAGGATCAGATTGTTCAAGAGTATATGGACAAGGTGCAGCAAGAGAAACCCTCAGAAGCGGATGAGGTGGCTGAGCCTGTCAAGATCAGATCTGATGATCCACCAGGCGTTGGACCAATTCTTAAATGGCAATCACGAGCTGTGTTTGCACCTGGTGGTGATGCATGGCACCCTAAAAACCGAAAGGTTAAGCTGTCGGTGAAGGTAAAGGAACTAGGACTTTCAAAATATCAATTCCGTCGATTGAGGGAAATAGTCGGAATGCGTTATCATCCTGGCCGAGATGAGCTAACGATCACAAGTGAGAGGTAAACCTGCTTGACCATCCACTCAATATCTGTCTCATTGTTGCTTGTTGTACATATATGTTTCAATATTTTGACTTACGACACGACATTTAATTTATTTGGAAGCTTAGTTGGTGAATGACCTCCAAGGAAAATTAAAATTATGGTGGGGAATCTGGGGATGGTGAGAAGGTGGAATTTGATTTTCTTAGAGAGATTGTACTATTTCCTGACCCCCTGCTTGCTACAGTAGTTCATAGCATTGTGGCTTCCCATCAAACCCGTCAGTTGATCAGTACTTTCTTGTGACTGAAGTCTATTAACAAGTTCGATAACACTTTCTTGTTGACTTGAGTCTAATGACAAGTTTTGATAACAGTTGGCAGATGAGATAATATCAAGTTGTCATATTGTTAGGGCAATAATCTGTTGTTTTCAAGGTGGATATCTCCAACCAATCTAACTTTTTTTTTTCGTGGTGGTGGGGGGAGGTGTGGAGAGGGGGGTGATAGAGGTCGTAAGGGTATAGCGAGACCTTATCAGGAGGAGGGTGATCAGTTGAGTCTACTTGGCCTGGCCGTCGGGGTGAGAGCATAGTGGGACTTCTGTGAGAAAAGAGGAGATGGAGACCAATGATTTAATTAAAAGATCTCATCTGAGGGTTAAGTTGGTTTGTTGGTAGGCGGTGCGTGTTTGTGCGGGTGGTGTTCGCGTGCAAAATACGTTTGTGTGTGTGTGTTTGCATGTGCTATTGTGCTTGAATGTGTATGTTGGTGGTGTGTGTTCATTAATGTGTGCTTGTGGTTATGTTTGTTTTTGGGTTTTTGTGGGTGTCAGAGGAAATTTCAATGTGGTCCTTGCTAGCTGGCTTCAGTTTTGGGATAATTTTTTGTGTGTGATATTTTTAAAAATCGTGTTAAATTTTTTTCATTTCTTGATTTTAGATTTGAACATCGCGAGGAGAACAGAAAGGACTGCCTAAGAACTTTGCTTAGCATTGTAGAGGAGGCTGGGAAAGCTAATGCTATGGTCGAAGATACCCGAACAGCATATGTCAAACAAAGGCTGAAAGCAAATCCAGCATTTATGGCTCGATTGCTTGCAAAGACAAAGCAGGCTACTGGTGCTGTTCCAGCATGAAAACTGGTTTTTCTATTAGTTCTCACTATTACCTTTCATTCTCAACATGTTCTATCTCGTAGTGTAGCATACTACCATTGATGTAGATTGCAGTTGATGGAAATCACTTTTCGAGAATTGTTGGTTTCCAGTTATCCTTGTCTACATACGTTTATAGTAGTAGCTTTTGAGGTAACCTACTGATTTTTGTATTTGATCGGTTGAGGGGTTAGTTTAAACTTGGTGCTAGTAATACAAATGAGTCATGTGTGTCATCTTCTCTGCATCTGTAGTCTGTTATGAACTTCTGACACTCTTCGCCGGACCTGTTTGTTTTGTCTAGCGTGGCCTTTTGGTCAGGTTGCCCTCTGCATCTTTGAATGTTTTTTTTGTTGTTGTTGTGTATCCAATCGGTTCTTCTGAAATTTTGTTAATATTTCAGATGCAAGTCAGGTTTCAAATATGCTGATCGTATTCTCAATTCCAATAAGATCAAGCGTCGTTATTTTGTGTATTGATCCAAAACCTTTTATATCTGTTGGTGATAGCACATTTGCACTAACATTAGTTGCATCAGTAACATCAGCTAGCTGCAGTGCCGAGCAGCCGAGAACAGGTACTGAGGTACTGTACATGAAAGAAGCTGGGCCGCTGAAGGACTGTCTGACCCTCTGAATATGTCGTGTGACTTCTTTTTTTTTTTGGACAATTGAAAAACAACCAATACCTGTTTAATACATGGCAACCTAAACTAATAATTAAACGTAGAAAGCTCTATATTTCTAGCTTTGACTAGCTAGACAGTGAGCTTCTCCCATTATATGCATCGGAGCATTGTTTATTACAATACAATAGACTAAATTGCAAACATTAATACCTTGAGAAAACGTCCACGGCATTTCACTTCACTTCTGCGACCCTCTGCAACTAAGGGTCTGTTTGGTAGAATTAGCTGAAGCTCTAGCTTAATGTGAAACTGAAGCTAACTTCAACTTTAATGACAACTAGGTTTGCCGACGAATTTAGAGAGAGCTTAGGGTGTGTTTTGTTCGTTTTTAGTGATATTAGTTTTTTTTTTCAATTCAGTTTTTTCAGTTCGGTGTCTTCTAGCTTTTTTCATTTATACTTTATAATTTTAACTGCATTCAGTGTTTTTTAGATCAATTCAATTTTCTTCAGTTTGTTTCAGTTTAATTCAGTTTTTTTCAATTCAGTTCACAATCATTTCGGATTTTCCCAGCCGACCAAAACACACCAATGAGATTTTTTTAATTTTTTAATTAAAAAACATAAATGAGGATAAGACATCCTCTCAAGTAATAATTACAAATTCTCCCAATAAATTTGTAATTGAAATATTCCTAAAACAACCAACTAACTTGGCCCACAAAGAGGCAAAAAATGTCACTCTATCCCAAAGTTTGTCAACGGAAAGATAATATGAGTGAAGACCCTAACATTTCTCTCTAACCAAGTGCACCAAATAATTGAGATGTGAGCAATTTCCACAATATTTTATACTCTTCTAAATCCAAAAGAGGCTCCCTGTAGAATAGCACACAAATTAGGTATGCCCATTGTTCTCCCCGAACTCCAAATAGTCTATCCAGAGAACTAAAATTGAAAACAAAAATCTGGTTTTATGAGGTGGCATAATTTTGTTGCTTAATTAAATACCACATGTTGTGTTTTTTTATTTGCAAGAGACTAAACTCAACCATGTTCTTGGAAAAAAATGAACTGATCTGGAAAAAAAAGAAGTAAAATTGAATCTGAACAAAACACAACCTAAGACATTGACATTAATGGTTTGAGAGAGATAAAATAATTAAGATTTGGTGATTTATTTAAACTGAGTTAAATCAAAAACTCTTAAATTAAGCTAAAGTATGTGACGGAACTGAACAACCAATTTTATTCCAGTTGAAGCTGAACGTTTTGAAACTAAGCAGAATCACACAAGGAGAGAAGAAACAGAGGCCCTGAACTGCTAAAGACATGAATACATGATTGAATGTTAAAACTTAAATTCGTCTATCAAGTCTCCTGATGTCAATCCTCTCAAAAGAAAAAAGTTTCCTGAGGTCGAATTCCATGGTATTCCACAACTCGCATTTACTCCTCAATCCTTGCGTATCTTTTGTATGCAAAATCAACAGTTCCACTTCTAAGCAGGGGCATCCACGCCATCCAGCATCCTTCCACAAAAGAAGTATCAAGGCGGCTATTGTTTCTGGAGAAGGAGACCTCATGTCATACCCCACCTCACCAGCAAACCAGCAGTGTCTTTATTATCTATTTTTCCAGCACCTTTTCAAATTCCCCAAGCTGCAACTTAGTAAGGGGCTTAGTTACAGTATAAAATTTCAGATAGAAAAGCTCTTTAATAATCTGTACATATACATTCTGGTTTTCGAATTACCGTGGAAGGCTCAGCTGATGAAATGTGCAGGTACCGACGAAGGAATATAGACAAGTTGGTGGAGCGCGGCGCTTCTGCAGTAAGAATACCAACAAAGGGAGGGCCTTTGGGATTGCCTATTGTCTCACTGGAGACCGGCATTGGTGCACAGGTACTGGGCTATCTCAACCTTCCCTTCATGGTCTAAATTGCGAACATATTCCTTCGATTCACATGGCTGTTCTACTATATATCCAAGGATCAGAGATGGCATTCTTGTACTGTATGGTTCTTTTCTCATAGGGATAGGCCATAGGCATGTTATTTTTCCCTGTTGCTTCACTAGCCAGCTACCAGGTTTTGATACTAAACTAACTGTCAAAATGTTGTTGTTTGCCGTAAGAAAATCAAGTAAGCTTGCCTCTCAATGTCTGATAGATTCTTAGAGTGAGCCTATACCAGTGGAAATGTGGAACATACATAATCTTCAGATGATCAAATGCTTAAAGTATATTTACTATTTGCAGTGTCACCGGCTCGCTGCAAAAGACTGCTGCCAAATATAGCAGACCAGTCCATGTTTAAATTCCTCATCTGTACCTCTCAAAGTTGGTGGCACCTACACATTGGAAAACAACTTTGTATTCTCTCCAGTTAGAGTTGGTTGGCAAAGCCGGGGTTTTGAGGCAAAAGAAAAACAAAAACTATAAGAGGAGAACCAGAGATGTATTAAGGCTATTAGCCAATTCACATAATATATAGAAAGAATGCACAAAGAAAAAGAAAATCGCTTACAATTTACAACAGCTAGCTGTTGCAATCTATCAATGCCATCCCTTGAAAATAGTAATAATAAAAAGAATAAAAATAAGAAATAGATCAATATCAGAAGTCTTTGTCAGGCCACCAATCCAAACCAAAGTTTATCTCCGCCACGTGTTTAATAATGGGCCAATCCAACCCATCTGGGCTACGACATCTTTTCTCAAGCCTTGGACATTTGAATATAGTAAGTTGCCGGAGAGAGGTCAACAGTCGGATTCCCTTGGGAAGCTTCACTACCTTTGGGAGTTTAATTAACATCAAGGTCCGGAGAGTATTAGCAACTGATTTCCATGGCATATCGTCATCCTCGTCCACATCCTCAAAGGTCAGATTGGGGAGATAGTTCAATTCGAGTTTCTCCAACCCACTAAGATGATTCAACACACCAGACATACTTTTTAGGTTGGGACAAGATTGAATTTCCAACTTTCGGATGGAATTGGGGTGACCTGTGAATACCTCGCCAATTGATCCAGACAAAGCCGACCTTTTATCACCACTAATTATCAGCTCCTCAAGACAGTCAATGGCCGATCTTGGAAGAGATTTGAAAAATCCGGAATTATTTGTTTTGAACTTTTTCAACCTGGGATGAACAAACACGTTTTCAAATTTCTGCTGAGATGGCAACTTATCTAATGCTGGTGTCCCTTGTTCCGAAGACGAAGTTGAGCAACTTCCATCATCTCCTGCCATTATGCGAAGCTTTTTATCGAAAATCATCAATTCCAACTCTCCAACTGTGGGACAGAGAGGCATACATATTAAGTTGGGGCAGTTATTTACACTTAAGGTTTCAAGGCGAGGAAAATATGGCAATTGTTCAAGGAAATGCATGTCGTAGCTGTCATCATCAACATCAGCGACCAGATGATCATCTCTCACATCCAATCTACATTCTGATCTCCACCACCCTTTTAACCTCGGCAGATTATATAAGCCGAGCACCTCGAGGAAGGGGAAAAATAGCGATGGTTTTTTTCCACTAGCAGCTGCTTCCCTTTGAGTGGTGGCACTCCTCGCACTTGCCATGTTATGTTCCACGTACCCCAAGTTCTTCAAATCCCAAAGTTCAAGTGTCTTTAGACAATGCAATTTACTCATAAATGGCAGCTCCAAAACAGGAATACTTGAAAATTTAATCAAGGCGAGATCAGGAAACAAGCTTATCAAATTATTTCCCGCAGCCCACCCTGGCATTCTAGCACCAGGGTAGCCACGTAACTCTAATTTTATAATATTAGGGTGTGGTTGCAGGGCTTCTAGCAATTCTTCAGCCTTACCTTCTTCTGATCTTCCTTCGGTTTCTGCGGGAATTTCCACCCACTCAATCCAGATGCCTTTCAGATGCTCCTTGTTACAAAGGCTATCATTGCCCTTTACATATACATAATCCTTCATTATCCTGATGTGGAGAGTGCCTTTCAAGTTCCTCAGATCCTGTAGGTCTTGTATATTCCCAACTGGTTGCAGTTGCTTCAAAATTGAATTTCCCCCTCCCAACACAAACATCGATAGCTGGGAAAGACGTGTCAGTTTTTCCATGCCCGAAGGCATAAACGACAACTCATCGCACCCTTCAATATCCAAGACCCTCAATTTAAGTAATTTGTTCAAATCATGTGGTAACTGTTTCAATCGTCTGCAACATGTCAAACATAAAGTCTGTAGGTTGTGTAATTTGCTGATCGATACAGGAAGCATCTCTAGTTCCTCATTAAAAGAGAGACTGAGATACCTTAAATGCAAAAGCTCACCTATTCCACCTGGTAATAGTTTTATTCCAAAAGTTGGTAACCGCAATGATCGCAGAAAATTCCAATTTGCATATAATGTAGTCAGTGGAAGCTCACCTTCTCCATAATTTAAGTATGTGCGGCTCCTATTTGGAGTGAGAAAAAAATTATTTAGTTCCCATGACTGATGAAATACATGACGGGTTTCTTTGTCAACGTGAACTGATGAATTGTTTATCTCCTTGCCTGCTATTTCCTGAGCAATATCATGCATTAGATCATGCATTTTGCAACCATAAATATCTCCATAGTCATCATTTGTGATATCTTGGAAGAAACATCTTCGCACCAATATCAAAAAATACTCCTCGCCAACATTCTCCATGTTCTGATCATTGTTTAGAGGTTCGAGATAGCCCTGCGCCATCCAAAGACTAACCAAAAGCTGCTTCTTTAGGACTGTATCCTTAGGGAACAAAGCACAATAACTGAAGCAGCTTTTCAAGGGAGATTCAAGATGATAATAACTAAACTTTAAGATTGACTTAATATCATTTGTATCTCCCCCTAAACTGGATAAACCCTTCTCTTTAATTGCAAGCCACTTATGTTTGTCTTGTCCAAATAGAAGCGATCCTACCACCCTTATTGCAAGAGGCACATTAGCGCACTTTCGGACAATATCTCGGCCAATTTCAAAGAATTCAGCGGGGATCATATGTTCTTCTTGGCCAAGAGCCACCATCTTGAACAAATGCCATGAAGCCTTTTCTGACAACCCTTTTAGCATGTAAGGAGCTCGATTCCCTACGGCGTTTGCTGTCGCTGCTGAGCGAGTAGTTACAACAACTCGACTTCCCCTTTGACCTGACCCCTTCAAGAAGTTTTCCAACGCCATCCATTCGACACGGTTCTCCGTCCATACATCATCTAGAACAAGCAAGTACTTCCTCCCATCAAGTTTTTCTCGAACCTTTCTCTGGAGCCTCTCAATTCCAAGTTTGTCAATATCTCTCTCATCCGTGGCTGACTTTAGAATCTTACCAAGAATAGCCTCCACATCATACTTTCCATCCTCATCAGCAACACAAGCCCATAACCTAAGACTGAAATTTTCCTTGATCCTTTTGTCATTATTGAACACAAGCTGAGCAAGAGCAGTTTTTCCTAACCCACCCATCCCAACAATACTCACGACTGAAATGTTCCCCTGAGCATTGTCATCATTAGCATTTAACAATAAATCAATAACATTCTTCACATCATCCTCCCTCCCAATAATATCTTGCTGATACACATAGGAACATGTTTCCTCCCTTCTCTTCCTTAGAGGTTTATTATCAACTTCAATTCTGAACTTATTAGCGTCACCAGAGATCCCTTCAAACTTTCAGCAATCCTCCTAACCTCACGTGCCATGTCATAAGCATCACCCAGCTGTCCAAAACGAGAGATCAAGCGGCGTACCTTTCTGCGTAGCTTACCCCCCTTGGTACTAAAGCGAGCAAAGAAGTCACATACTGTTCTATGTGGTTTCTTACCCTCCTTGTCTTGGAGGAGGAGCTGCTCTTGCTCAGCTAGGGTCTTGAACTTGTCAAGGAGATCATCAGCGTCATAGACAGCAGCCTTGATCTTCCCAACCAAGTCTTTCTCTTGACAGGTTAGCACTTCCATGCCCTCCGCGTCTTGCAGGACAGCAGTGACGCGCTCCACAGTGCTTTGGAGCTTCTCCAACTGAGACTCGTAGCCAAATAAGGACAGCATGTGTTTGATCTCAGAACTTTGAAGTGCAGCAAACAGAGTTTGTGCTGCAGAGAGTGCAAGCCCAACAGCATCCATGATGACTACTTTGTGCAGTGTAGTGCAGTGGTTAATTTGAAGCTTTATAAGTGTTTAGGGGAGAAGAGATTGGTAGGTGAATTTGTGAGTGGTTAGCAAGGCTTTTTATCCTCTCAAGAAGGCCTTTGCCAGTGACTTTCCTTTCCTATGGTTTGTCTTTGTCCGCCAAAAGACAAGTCAATTTGGCTGCTCAAACAAAGCTCTACTGTAACTATCACAGGATCATTCGTTGCAAGTGAAAATTAAAAGCCCTTTTCTTACTTTTCAATAATTGTTCATATCCTCATAATCCAATAACTACTGTGCCTAAATTGGGAGCCCTTTTCTGACTTGACTTCCTAAATATTTTATCTTCAAAATCTTTGTCTTTTTTTTTTTAACTTCTGGGTCATACATGATGGCAGGAAAGAGAAATGACCAAGCTCAATTGCAGTAGTGTATATATATTAAAGAAAATCAAAAAAAGTGCATATGTTGTTGAACTTACCGAATTGGTGGTCGGTTAATACCTTGAGAAACGTCCACCGCATTTCACTTCACTTCGGCAACTAAGACTGAGAGTGACGATGTGATGTGTGTATAATTGTGAGGTTTGAAGTTGAGTCCTTTGAGAGATGGGAATTGAGCTCGAACTTAGAGACAATCGACGATCCCAATTCCCAGGTGATAGAAAACAACCGTTATATTTGTTCTTTTATCATCTCAAGGTGGCATAATTTTGTTGATGATTTATAAGATTAAATTAGTTAAATTATAATTAAGTTTCCTAAGTCAAATGCATACTTTTATAATTTTATCGAGAGCAAATCCTCTCAGGTTACTAGAGAGTCAAGTACCCAATATGTTAGAGGGAAAAGGCTATTTTTTTACTAAAAAAGTAAAAAGGTTCCCCATTTTTCTCACATTCAGTGCACCGGAGAAGATCCTACTTCAATTTTATCTAATACGGATTATGGTGTATGAACATAACTTGATGAAATTTATGGGTATTAAAAAGAAAAGGAAAGGGAAAGGGGGAAATGTGTGATAGACTCTAGGTGACTAATGGTGCGTTTTGGTCGCTTGAAAGGATCGTGGGGCCTTTCACTTCAAAATATTGAATTGAAATGAAAAAAAATTGAATTTTTTGTTCAATTGTTTTGGCACTCAAATACTTATCAAAACTCTATCAATATTGTACTTTTATGAAATAAGATGGTGAGACCTTTTCAATGATATACTCATAACTAACAATGGATATAGGGAGCAAAAATTATAACGTTTGTAAGGTACGAGCTAGACTGCGAAGAACTAAACTGAACTAAATAGAAGCTGGGAGAGCAGGCCCATGAATTGAAACTGAACTGAAATGAAAAAAACTAAACTAAACTGGAAAAAAAAAAACTGAACTGAACTGGAAAAATTTGAAGACAGTTATAATATCTAGAACTGAACTGAACTGGAAAAAAATTGAACTGGAAAAAACTGAATTGAACTGAAAAAAAATAAATAAACTGTAAAGCCTAAGACTAATTAAGTAAACACATGAGACTTTGTTTAATTGTAATGAGCTAAACATGCACTAAACAAGATCAGGATCCGAAAGATAAACGAAAAACTTCCCATTGAAATAAAATGAATTATGGTTACAAGTTGTAAAAAGACTTTAATTTTAAACAAACTAGTTGAAAATCGCGTGCCAAGACATATAGTCTTTGTAACAAATACTGAAATATATATATATTCCATTAAAATGTGGAGAATAGTTTCATCCGATTATGGGGTTATAGATTTAGGTAATTGTATAATTGACGGTTATAAATTCTTAAATAGTGTTGTTTGTTTTTCACAACCCAAAAAGTCTAAAATGAAATCGTAATGCTCTAAGAAAAACATAAGAAAGAACAAATTCTATACGTAGCCCAAATTTCAAAAAACAAATTTAAGAAATAATATTACACTTAAGATGACATGAATTGACTAAAGCAATTCTTATACAATAATCCCTAATGCATGTGATATTGATATTGTACACCTAACATGCATCTCATGGGCAATAATAGTTAAACTGTGTACTATGTTAGTTCTTGGATTCAACCAAAACAAAAAAAAATCAATAATGTCAAAACTAAAGTATCCACTCCTTCCTTTGCTTGTGTATCAAAAGGAAGCTTTCCGAACAACACAATACATATGAACATGCTCTTGTATAAATTTTAATTAAAAAAACTTTCTTTGAATGTATAGTAAAGTACTCTAAACCCAATGCCTACGTGAAGAATATGTTTCTAATATGTTCATTTATCAAAGCACCTTAATGTCTTGTACAAAATTCTCTTTTGTAATTAAGAAAGTAGCTGATCTAAACAAATAAATTCATCTTATCAACTCAAATACCAAATAACAAAATAACATTCAAAATGCAAATGTCATTACTCACCATATTTATTTTGCTTCTTTAACCACAGATAATGCAAATAATACATCATTCAGAAATAGAATCAAGGAACTATATTCATGGAACACTGGCATTACTTATGCAGCCTTATACCTTTACTTTTATCTCTCTTTGGCTTAATCTTTGGTTTCAAGAAAGTTCTCTTTTTCGCAGTATATTCATGGTTTATATACCTATTGTGGTTGGGAAGAGAAAATTATTGAATAGTCCCCTCGTGGTGACGTCTTTTTGAAGAACTCATGTGCCCCCCTCCTCCCCCCCTTCTCTCCCTCCTCCCCCATGATCCAAAATAATACAAAAAAAAAATAGAACTTCATCCTCACAGTGGACCAATACCATGTATAGCTATTGAGGTTGGGGAAAACAAACCTACAATAGCCCCATTCGTGGTGACATATTTTCGAAAAACTAATGTGCCTTCTCCCTTACCCCTTTCGTTCCACGAACCAAAACTAAAAGGATGAAAACTTTATCTTCACATGGACTATTTGTCTCAAAATTCTAGAATAGCCCCCTTCGTGGTGACATAATTTTGAGAAAAATAATGTGCCATCTAATTCTCTATCTCTTCCTCCCTCCATCCATCCCTTTAAACATGCCCTTATCCCCCTTCTCTCTCCATCTCCCTATTTCCCTCATTCCCTCCCCTACGAACCAAAACTATAAAGATCAGCACTTTATCCAATATTGGACAAAATGGACACCATCTACTAAAACCAACTTTCTGGACAAAAGTACGAAAAAAATAAGAAAAGAACTAATCATGAACAAGGTATATATAGAAATTAAGGCGGGTAAAAGAAAATTGTAATAGCCCCCCTTCGTGGTATCACCTTTTTGAAAGGAACAATGTGTTATCCCTCTCTCCCTTACCTTACCCCATTCTGGTGCTTCATTTCCCTCTATTTCCCTCGTTATCCCCCCTCTCTGTGCCCCTCCCATTTCCTTCGCCGACCGATCTCATTCCATCCCTCATCGTCCTCCACCATCTTCCCTACTCTCACCCTATTTCTCCCTACCTCGCACAACCATCATTTCTCTTCTTCCTTTTCCCATTATATCTCTTTCCGTTGACCCTTATCGCTCCACATCTGCATGCCTATGCTATATATACCTATTCCTACATGATATTCTCCGTCTCCTTCCATCGCCTTTTCCATCTATCTCTTCCATGACAACCTCTCTTTTTCCTCTTGTCTCCTTCCATGAACCTCCTCTTCTCCTCGCCAACGCCCTCTAGCTTCCCTCACTCTTCCTCAATACCTCCACTTCTCTCCTTATTTTTCCTTTCCCTCGCCATCGCCCTTCCCATGCTCTCTTTCCCTCTAACCCCATCCCCTTCTTCTTTTTATCCCCCCTCATCCCTACACTATATCCACTCTCTTCCCAGTCCCGCATATCAACTTCTCTCTCCCTTCTGGTATCCCACCCCTTCTCATCTTCCTTTTCCACCTTGTCTCTCTATTGATCTCCTCCGCTCCCATATTCTCAATGCCATCTCTCTCCCATCTTCCCTCGATAGTTATTTCCAAACAAAAAGTACCATTTTCCACTCCTAATGACATCTATTTGAAGAACTAATATGTCATCTCTCTATCTCTCTCTCTTAGCAAATAAGTAACATTATACTGAATCTAATCGGATATACTCTCTCTCTTTCTCTTAGCAAATAAGTAACATTGTACTGAATCTAATAGGCATATCCGCTCTTTACCTACTCCGTGAATAACAATAATTCATTTTCTTGCTCTCTCACACACACAAAACACACACGCGCACGCGCGCGTGCGCGCGCGCACACACACACAAAAGTAACATTTTTCTGAATCTCCAACAGACATAACTGTTCACTTCCCACTTTGTGAATAACAATAATTCATTTTCTTGCCTTCATGCACTAATTCCATCTCCCCTCGTAGTGTTAATCCAATTAAGGTAAGTCCCCATATATAAAAAGACAAATAATTGAAACAATAAGGTAAGCTTTGACACAATGAATAAGTTTTGAACCTACATCAACATACAAAAAATCAAATTGATTAAGTTAACATTGCTAGGTGCAAGATGGTACCAACAAAATAGGAGCATAAGATGGAAGCAGCATAAGTACATAGAGTTGATTAGAGAAATGCTTAATGAAAACTTGTCTACTTCCAATTAACACTAACTTTTCAATCATGATGTGTGTAGTAGAGCACTCCACCTCTCCTTCATCTTTAATCTCACATACGCCTAAGTATTAATGAACGATTGAGCCTTTTTAGTGTAGTTAAATTAATGAGTTAAGCCATACCCAAGAGTGTACAAATTCTAGCAATGGAGTCAAGCGTAATTACAACTTTTTTCTTTATTTAAGATAAAAAAGTATTTGTTTCAAAAAAAAAAAGATAAAAAAATATTATCTTTACACCATGAAAAATGGTTTTATACAATAGAAATCCCATTTTATACAAAATTTCCCAACCCAAACAAAGTGAAGAACAATAATTTAGGTTAGCTTTGTTATACATTACCACCCTAAGTGTCCTTAGAAAACAAATAACCCCAAGAAACGGCCATGCTTATGTTTGAAAACTGTCAGCCCGAGCCCGACCATTACCCAACTGCCACCTTCGCCTCCCCATACTGGCTGTGTAGCACAGCCCATCTAGCATCAAAATTCAATTTCCATTCCCACATAGAATTCTTCATCTGCCCTTGTCACCGAGCTGCAAGTACACATAAGAGACAATGAGATCAAAATAAAACAGAACTGGG
This sequence comes from Pharnaceum exiguum, assembly GCA_900322385.1. Classification (NCBI taxonomy): domain Eukaryota; kingdom Viridiplantae; phylum Streptophyta; class Magnoliopsida; order Caryophyllales; family Molluginaceae; genus Pharnaceum; species Pharnaceum exiguum. Next base: position 35,853 of record ONZK01003165.1, read on the forward strand.
ACTGCTTGCACTCGCATAAACATAGAAATCAGTTCATGTCTAAATCTAACAAATCAATTGTGAGAATGAAGCTGGTAACAACTAAGAATCACACAATAAAACAAACTGAATGCCTTCTTCAGCAGTTAACACATCATATACGTACACCCTCTCCACATAGGGCACCCTATATCCCTAAAGAGATCTTATTTAATATCATCTCAGGGGTTCATATAGGAGACGATTGTCGTTAAGTTATGAGAAGCGCCTCACATAAATCCCGGGAAACGCATATAATGGAGTATGAAACAACGAGGAGCAGCCGATTATAATGCCAGTTGTAATCCCAGTAAACCCAGTTTTCCCTTCACTTCATGGTTCACGGCTGACCTGGAAAACAAAATATCAGAAGCCCGTTAACAAATACAGAAGCGCTCTAAAGGCAATTAGAACAACTTCCAAGAAGCCCAGCTGTTATCCTCAAAAGTTGGCTGTCAATTAGGAGACACAAGTACAATTTAGAACTGGTAATTGATGCTTTTACATAAGATGCCTGAAAGCTGCACTGATTTGACACTGCACTGCACTGACTTGACACTACACTGATTTGACACTGCACTGCACTGACTTGACACTACTGACACCAATACCCAATGGATAATTGCAAATACCATATAAACCCAGCAACAACTTTATGAAAAACCAGATCTTTAGGTACAGTGTTACAGTTCTTAAAACTACTTCTGAATTCTGATATATAGGTAGTAACAACTTGCACATCATCCCATCTAATCCAAATAAATATATTCTGTCATAGAAGTAATTTAAATATTTTTTGGCCTACATTTAATAATAATATTAAACAAATATCCAAAACTTTGAATTAATTGAATCAAGGTTACTTTAGGATTGTACCTCTAGATAGCAACCAGCAGGCAACCAAATCTTTGACAAACCTCTGAACTTTAACTATAAGAGCATTGCCACCACCAGTATCTGCCACAAAATAAACAATAAACAAAGTCTTACACTCCTAAGAAACAAATTCAAATCCAACCAGAATAGATGTCCAGTTGTATGGCAGAATCCCTATTCTAAACTAAGATGACATTGCTTATCTGGTTGATCCTCATTAGCCAATAGTCATTTGACAGCCCATCATAAGGTTTTGCAAATAGACAATCTAGCAACCAGTGTACCAAAGATATATATCATTCGTCAATTCTTTTATTATTAGTTATAAATTCACTCGGTGTGCGGCTACAACCGGTGTAACAAAGATTTGCTGGAAAAAAAATAGGGTACCCAAACATCACAAAAGAAATCAAAATATCAATAACTCCCAGATGGGTAACCATCAAAAGATAAATGGGGTAGAAAATTAAACAGGGGTAAAAAAAAAAAAGAACTAGAATTAAACAAGCGGTGCTAAGTTAATCACAAAATGCAAGAAATCTGTAGCAAAAACAGAAAAGAAAAGAATAGGCATACCCTCCTTCCCTATTCAATCTACACAAGTCTCTTAGGGCCCTATTTCTTTCACCAATTTGTTCACTAATTGTTTAAATACAATTTTTTTGTAGGAAATAAGGGAGAAAGCATGTACCAACAAATTAATAAACAAAAGCAGCAATAGGCAAACATGAAGGTCATCAATCAAATTCCGTTACAATATCATCTTTTGCCGTGCTCACTTGCTCAATTATGCATTCTGACCATTTAGCTTGCTTGCCCATTTTGTAAGAACCAGGTCAGATTTAAAGGTGAGGGAAGGTGGGGAGAAGAGAAACATAAATGAGCCTGATCATGATGGTGGGAATGGTCGAACAGTGGGGAATGGACAACAAACGCCGTGGCTGAGGAGGGACGCAGAGAGCTGACATGTCTTTCACAAGTCCCAGTACACTTATAATTGAAAGTCAAAAAAGGGTAGTGGAAGCACACCTGTAATGTAAAGCTTGGGGTTTTCTTTAGAGGAGGTTGAGCGTGTGCCGGTGACTGCGAAGAATGAGTGAGACAGAAGACAGTGAATGAAAGTCAAGAGAAAAGACGCCTGCTGCAAAGGGCTCGTACAACAAAAATAAGTAAAAAATTATACTAATCTATGTTCTCCCCAAATTGTAAATAGGTAAGAAATTAGCTATAATACTAATCTTCTGGGGTCTCCAGCCCTACCTACCTTTCCTTCACATGCTCTCTTCAAGTCACAAACTTCACCCTTTCGCGATCTTTTAGCATCACCATTAGAGCAATGGATAGGATATTTCTATGATCACAGCTCAACTCTAAATTAACAATACCCAAATGGTCAAAAAGGCACAAAAGCACATCAAAATCTAATCCCGCAAAGTACTCAAACCAACATGGTAGTAACATGATAACACAAAATCATACCCTCACATGGTGCAATTACATTTGTCACCGATCTTCCCAGTCCAAATTCATACCCAACCCGATAAAGACCAAATAATCTTATTCCCAAATCATGTATACCTAGGTCTAATTAAATCTCTCCTACCCAAGTACTCTCAAATAATTCAACTTAAGTGATAGTTACACCAAGCAGATAAATGGAAGGGGTAATTTACAAGATATGAAGATCATTATAGGCTACACTCTTTAATAACAAACAGATGCACAAAGCATAACGAAAGCCCAAAATGTACATGAAAACTGAATTACAGTCATCAATAGAGCAGCTGATTATCATGGGAAGAAACAGAACATGCATCACACACAAGGTTGTTTCGTGAATTTTTTTATCTTCAACCAAGGGATGTCATCAACCCGCCAAAATATTCCCTCCACCAAACATAATGATATAAACGCCTTCCTTACTAAAGTAAATGTTGATTTTATATACCACAACCAGGATTGCCATTCAAAATTTCCTCATCATCTAACAACAAAAAGGACTGAAAGGAGAGTTGGTGAACAACATTAATGAACAACTTACATACATTTTCCCTTTTTCCTCTTAGTTGTGAGGATTTCTATTGGGAAATGTGTGAGGGAAGGTGATTAAGAGGCCACTCACGTCTCCATCATCCCCGTCTCTCTTATCTGTGGCCGCTCCCTCCTCTTGTTGTTCTCAGTCCTACGTGGTGCACGCCCTTCGCAAGCCCCCTGCCGAAAGAGAGATAAGTAACTTAAAAACCAACAAAGGCCCAGAAATCAAATAAGACAAAAAAAAATGTTTCTCAATGTTTATAATATTCATTGAAGATATTGCCAAGTAATTCATTGATCCACAATAAAAATGACCACTAATATTTGACCTCTCGTAAATGTTGCTACTATTGGATTTGCTAAAAGATGCAGGCTAAGCAACAAAATAGAGAAAAAATGAAAAGGAATCAACAAACATTTACAATAAAGATGAGAACAAAAGCAAGATATAGTTGGGTCTAAATACATGAAATTAAACACATCAAGGCTTTTTGGTACAGAAATTTTAAAGCAAGATAGAGTTGGTCTAACACGAAATTAAACACATCAAGGCTATGAGCTGAGGTACAGTTTCATACCAAAGCTAGTCTGATCATATTCTCTCCAGCTCCAAATTTTTGATCTTCGTCAGACATCAGAAAAATACTTCCTGCACCAACAATTAATAGCTAAGCCAAATCAGATGGAGGTATTTTGTCTTCATGCACAATAAAAATGATTGTAGAACGAAAAATAGACAAGAAATTGAAAGCATATAAAATATACATCACACAAAACAAACAACAAATCCAAATACTTTGATGGTGATGACAATGATTGAGGGAAGGAAAATAGAACAAACTTAAGTCACCAGAAGCATATAGCAAAACAAATTCAAAAAATATACATAAATAACCAGATTAAAAATGCTCAAGAAATTAATTAAAATAACAAAGAAATTTCAGAAATACCTTGTCGGTGTACTGTATCTTATTCCTCTGTCTCTGTGTCATACTCTCCCTCTCCCTCTCCTGGTATGAATGACAAATCAAGTAAATAAATCAAAACAAAGATAAGATCATTTTTTGTTAATATAGTCACAAACTCACAACTGTAGTCAGTTTAATCTAAAAATCACAAACTAATCCCTGACCTAAGCCGTACAAATCACTTCATCCCAAAACCCTAAACCATATGAAGAAGACTTACATATTGCGAACATATATGACTTTGGCCTGGCGCAGTATTTGTCGTCTTCACCTATATTTAGCCCATATTGATTAATTCATTAATCAATAAAAAAGAAGAGAGATATCAAGAAAAAGGAAAAAGGGAAAAGCAGTATTACCTTGAAGGCGACATAGTTGTCGATCTTGTTCGACAATTGGATAGCGGATGAGATCTGCTTCTTCAGCTCAACTATTATTTTTTTAATAAACAAAAAAATGAATGAGTAATCAGAAGAAAAAAAAAAGGCAAAAAAAAAAGACAGTAGAGAGAGAGGGAGGAGAGAGTACCTGGGTTGTGTGGGTTGTGGGTTGTGGTTGTCGTCGGAGAGGGAGATGAAGCTGCTGGAAGAAGGAAAGTAAAGAGAAGTAAGAGAGAGAGAGCAGAAAAAGAGAGAGATGGGATAATGAATGAGAGGAAGAGAAATGAGGTGAGTCAATGTGAGGGGAGAAAGGGAAACTGATCCCAGGCGGGCACTCACACAGTCACACATGATATGAATAGTAACACTATTCATTACTGTTCATTTTGAAATTCGCAAATGTGAATTGTGAATGTGAATTGTGAATGTTAGAAAGTTCAAAGGTGAAATTTCCTTTTTAAAGGGTGTAAGATACTCTGAAATTGAGATAGATGAACTAAATATTTTTTTTTTGAGAAGAGCAAAGGAAGAGAGGAAAGAGAAAAATTTGTGTGAACATGTTCATACATGAGGCTGGTTAAGAGGGTTCATTACTATATAGCCAATGGGTCATTATTTTGTAGCCGAGAGATCATTATCATGTAGTTGATGGATCATTAATACCCAGTCTCATGTATGAAACGGGACCACACATTTTTTCCCGAAAGAAAATAGAGCATGTTCTTACTATTTAAGTTCAGTTTAGTTTTTCGCAGTTTAGCTCGTACCTTGTGAGCGTGAGAAATTTCGATCCTCATATCCATCCGTAGTTATTACTATATCTTTGAAAAGGTCTCACAATATAGTTTCGTAAACATACAATATTGATAAGGTTTTAATAATTGATTGAATGTTAAAACAATTAAAAACAGTTCATTTTAGTTCAGTAAAGTTCACTATAAAGAACATGCCCATAATTGAATTAAAGTTGGGAAAACAAAGTCTATTGAAAAAGTAGCCATAAGGCCGGCTCTATT
>ONZK01003166.1:0-12093 GCA_900322385.1 Pharnaceum exiguum
TGTTGGTGGTGAAGATGGAGGAAATGATGGTGGTGATTGGCCGCGGTGGGTGGCAGTGACGTGATGATGGTTGTGGGTGGTGATGGGTGTTGTTGGATGATGATGGTGATGATGAGAAATGAGGAAAAATGAGAAAAGAGGGTGTCGGGGTCAATTTTTGGGGGAGAGAGATTGGGGTTTAAAAAAAATCAGTAGTTATAGTGGTAAGTTTGATTTGTGTTTATGAGGATATTTTAATTAAACAATAAGATATTTTAATTAAACAGTAAGATAAATAATTAAAAGCTAAAGATATTTTAATTAAACAATAAGATAAATAATTAACGTGGCATCCTCCATTCCACAATTCAATTTTTTTTCTCTTTTTTTTATCCTTAAAAGCTAAAGATATTTTAATTAAACAATAAGATAAATAATTAAAAAATAAGGAAACTTATTTAAATGTTTATAAAATTATGGGGTATTACAATGAGGAGCAACGTTAAAGTCATGATAGGGCTTGATCCTAAGCCTTCCTTCTGCGTCAACTTTGCCAGGATTGGTATTGATCTCCGAGAAACAGTGTCTTACTCCAAGATGTTCCAAGATTGTCTCAATGAAAAGCTTGTTGGCATCGCTGACGATCCTCAGATCACACCCGGCAGCATAGGCGGCTTCAATGGTTGGTAAAATCCTACGATGAATAGGCACTCTCTTGAGAACCTCCTTGACTTGTTCGATCGTGCATCTCCTTCATTATTATATCTATCACTGTATTCCATGGCATGGTTGGAAGAAGATTGTTAAAAAGCTCTGTGAAACTGTTGGGGGCACTTTTTATCCTGGGACCCGCGCGTCCAGTTAGCCATGCTGACTCACTTGGGCAGCTGTCCTAACACAGGAAAATATCTACCCCAAGTGGGAATTCTAGCCCATGGGAAAACAGCTGTCCACAGCTTGTGGTGAAGGTGTACCTCCCAACCTAAGGGCAACACTTGTCCTACACCCTATTAGCTGACCCCAGCTCATTATTGACTATAAATATCCAATGATTGACATTGGAAAGGTAATCCACAACTGATAATACATCAGTAACACACAAGATCAGACATTCTCTTTGTCTTTCCTCACTTTGTCTCTATACCCTTAATTGCTAGGGTTTCTAAGTGGCTCATTCACCCCATATCTGACTTAAGTTTCGGAGGGGTAGCCCGCGACACGTCGGGGGATCCCTTTGTGCAGGTACCCTTCGGAGCACGAAGATCATATATCAAGGACCCTTCCCCTAGATCTGGTTCAAGACGTCCCACCTGGTCGACGAAACACTCAATCGGGTAGGCCTCGTCCCTGAACGAGACTTAGTCGATTGAGAGCCAGGTTCGATCGGCTGGCCAGACCATCAAGTCTCACCTCCAGAGGGAAAGCGACTCCCTCACCCCCTGAGGCAAAGCCACTCCCTCACCTCCAGGGGGCAAGCGACTCCCTCACCCCCAGAGGGGGCAAGCGACTCCCTCACCCGCAGAGGGCAAGCGACTCCCTCACCTCTCGAGGGCAAGCGTCCCTCTCCTATAGGCCAATCGACTCTGACCTTAATTAATACGCCCAGATCTACTCTAAAACATTGACAAAACCAAAAAAAGAACCCTGAATATACGAAGATTGCCACTCAAATATTATATTCGGAGGGACAGCAAGACATTTACATCAGACAATCACAATAACCTTGAGTACCAGTTAAACACCATCCGACCCAACATTGTTCCACGTGGGTACGACCTGTAGGCTGACTCACCCGTTTTTTCTGACTAGAGGTCCCTCCTCTTTTTGGTACAAACAATTTGGCGCTAGAAGGAGGGCCTACGCGTCAAGGATGGTTAACACTTGCAATACTCAAATCAGGCCTCCGCAAAACAACCCTCCGCGGAAGGCCAATCGAGACACATCACCGATCGATCGAGACAGTCCTGCAAATCCTCCAGTAAACAAACCAGTGTCTCCTGAACGAAGTGATCTTGCAGAATCACACCGGTTTTCTTTAAACCATGTGACTCCAGCTACGCAGCCGCCCCTCCAGTTTGCCACTATATCTGAGGTCAAACGGATCGGGGAGAACCTAGAAGACATCCGAGTCTTCATCCATGATCTCACTACTAGGATACCCCCTCAGCCTAAAATGATCGGCCCATCGATTTATGGAGGCTCTATGAGGAGCCAGACCCTTCAGGCGCCAGCTTATTCTCGAGGACCGTCAGTCCAGATTCACCGTCCTCAGGTGTCTTATATTTACATCACTGCCGATTTACCTGCCATAGATCCAAGTCATCAGGGCAGTCTATGCCTCCCCAGGTCCCTGATGCGGAGGACGCTCGCCACGTTATTTAAGAGAGACATCACATGACCCCTGAAGTGGGGGCTATGCGTCAAAGTGCTCATGACTGAATCGGTGCACCCTTGAGTGTGCACAACCGATTAGGTCCCCTTCCCGAAGAGAACACCCCATGTGGGGCTCGCCTCGAGGTATCCATCCATGCAATGGCTCTGAGTATTAATGTAAAGGTACGAACAACATTCTCTCAGAACATACTCAAAACTTTGCGCCCCGAGAGGGTGAAGATACCTTCGATCGGCCATTATGATGGAAAGGCAGATCCCAATCATCACATCGAGTTGTATGAAGCACATATGATAGTCCAAACAACATGTGACGCAACATGGTGCAAGACTTTCCCAGCAACCCTCAAGGGAAATACACTGACCTGGTTCAATGGACTCCCCCCCGGGGCAATCTCCAGCTTCAAACAGCTCTCGACCATATTTAGGAGTAAGTTCGTCGCAGCAAGAGGGAGAGAGAAGACCACCATTCACCTCCTTACCCTCCACCGATTGGAAAACGAGTCCCCGAAGGAGTTCATCAAGAGGTTCTCTAACGAAGCCTTGCAATTGAAATACATGGATGAGGAGGTAGCAGTTAGTGCTTTTCTAAAGGGGTTGGACCATGAAAAGGTGAGCTGGGCAATCACCCAAACCTTCCAAACACCCTTGCTGAAGCCCTTGGCAGAGCTAACAAGCTGCTTTCGAAGGTGGAGATCCTCGACCCCATGGATGACATCAATAAACGGAAGAGGGGTGATCGTAATGACATGACACCCCCTGAGGTGAAATACAGAAGGCTTCCTCCCATAGGAGACCCCCTTAGGGAGGATCTCGAGAGATAAAAAGTCAAGTTACTTCTTAAAGTATGTCGTCACCTACCACCTGCGCCACCACTCAAATCCCCAATCGGGAGAAGGGACTCATACAATATTGTAACTATCACAAGGATTACGAACATTGCACCAAGGAATGTCGGGTCTTAAATAAAACACTTGATGATTTGGCTGAAAAAGGCAAGGTCCCAACTAGATTACATAAAGACCCACCTCGGAACAACATCCTAAAACTAGGGTTCAAGAAGCCTTTCAAGCCATAAAACAAGTCAGGACCCCACAACAATCCTCAAGCAAACACATCAACCCGAGAATCCAAAAGCCCTTACCCGGTGGTCACCATAGATGCCTCAGGAGGGATTTCATCAAACGCCTGCAAGGCTCACCTGAGGACCCTAACTCACTCCTCTGGGCCGGAAGGGAGTATCATGCGAATCCAAGACGCCTCTCACCTCTCGAAAAGACCCGAAGACCCAAATTTCGTCCAGACTCCGCATGATGACACCTTGGTGATTGAAATGAAGATTTCAAACTTCTAAGCCCTAACACACCCCTCTGACAAGGGTGAGGCATCAAAGACCCCTACTACCCTTACACCAGGGAAGGGGCACCTCAAAGACCCCTACTACCCTTACACCAGGAAAGGGGCACCTAAAAGACCCCTACTACCCTTACATCAAGGAGGGGGCACCTCAAAGCCCTCACACGCCCTTACGCAGAGTGAGGCACCTTAAAGTTCTCACACACCCTCACGCAGGGTGAGGCACCTCAAAGCCCTCAATACACCCTCATGCGGGGTGAGGCACCTAAGCCCTCAGTACACCCTCACGCAGGGAGAGGCACCTAAGCCCTCATACACCCTCACGCGGGGTGAGGTACATAAGCCCTCGTACACCCTCCTGCAGGGTGAGGCATCTTAAACCCTCATACACCCTCACGCAGGGTGAGGCACATAAAGCCCTCATACACCCCAACGCGGGGTGAGGAACCTAAGCCCTCATACACCCTCACGAAGGGTGAGGCACTTTAAGCCGTCATACACCCTCACACAGGGTGAGGCACATAAAGCCCTTATACACCCTCACGCAGGGTGAGGCACCTAAAGCTCCGCACACCCTCCAGTAGGGTGAGGCATCTTAAGCTCTCATACACCCCTCCGCGGGGTGACGCACTTTAAGCCCTCGTACACCCTCCTGCAGGGTGAGGCATCTAAAAACCCTCATACACCCCTACGCGGGGTGAGGCACCTATCATCCCTAGTATCCCTCACGCTGGATGAGCCACCCTAATATTTCGAACACCTTATGCTCAGATTAAGGAGAGCCTAATTAATTATACAACAGCAAGCTCGCTGGCAATGATCAAACCGCTCACTTGAGGGCTTATACCGCATTCACAAAGGTAAGACACTCAAACCGCCTTTCGTGAATATACTGAGGAAAAATATATTACCTCTTAGTCATGAACAGGGGGCATTAACATCACATACAAGACCCTTATATTAACGTTATTCTTGACTAAGAGCTATAAATTTCTGAAGTATAGACCCTCATATTAACGTTATTCTTAACTAAGGGCTATAAATTTTAGAAGAAGTCGATTAACCCTAACGTTCGGGCCAATTGACCATTAACATAGAAGAAGTCGATTAACCCTAACGCTAGGGCCAATCGACCATTCACATAGAAAAAGTCAATTGACCCTAACGCCAGGGCCAATCGACCATTTACATAGAAAAAGTCGATTGGCCCAAACGCCAGGGCCAATCGACCATTTATATAGAAAAAGTCGACTGACCCTAACGCTAGGGCCAATCGACCATTAACACACAAAAATCGATTGACCCCAACGCTAGGGCCAATCGACCACCAACAAACCAAAGTCAATTGGCCCCGACACCAAGGCCAATCGACCACGGACAGACAGAAGTCGATCGACCCTAAACACTAAGGCTGAATCGACCATTACAGATTCCGATCGACTATTCCAAACTCTGATCTACCATATCCCACCCGGCTGGGTGAATATTGCGAGCAGCAACCCCTCTACCTCAGGGGCTCCTGATTGACCCCCCTCAAGGGCTATCCCTCTCAGGGGCTAATCTACTTAGACCCCTCAAGGGCTATTCCCGATTGACCCCCCCTCAGGGACTATCCCTTTTGGGGCTAGTCTTCTTAAACCCCCTCAAAGGCTATTCCCTATTGACCCCCCTCAGGGGCTAATCTTCATAGACCCCCTTAAGGTCTAATCTACATAGACCCCTTAAAGGGCTATTCCCGAATGACCCCCTCTCAGGGGCTAATCAAATACCTAAGCAACCCCTTATCTCAGGGTACAACACATTCAATACCTCAATAAACCCCTCCATCGGGGGTGAGGCACTTAAAGACCTCAATAACCCCCTCCATCGGGGGTGATGCAGTTAAAAACCTCAACTACCCTTCCTTTAGGGGTAAGGCACTCAAAGACCTCTACGGGCCCCTCCATCGGGGGTGATGCACTTCAATACCACAACAACCCTCCATCTCACGGGTGAGGCATAACACACTACCCTAACTCCCAGTCGAAAATAGGGGCACCCCCGAGGTCGAGGCTCTCATTTTATTCTCGACCGACAGTTAGAGAGTTTCAAAAAACAAAACACGTGGAGCTAAATACCAGCATATAACGAACGGGGCATTAGAAATTCACATTGTATTAAGAATGACTAAGTCCCTTATTGACTTCCGAACAAGGAGAGGGGCACCCAGAAACAGAAAACCCTTACAAAACACTCAACATAAGAGCGGGGCATACAAACACTAAAGGACTCCTACCAACTCTCAGCTTGAGAACAGATCTTCAAAATCTAAGATCATAAATAACTCCCCAACATGAGAGGAGGGCTAACAACTACAACTCCCCAATCAAGGGTAAACTCAAATCATAGTGTGAGGGTACCCCAAGTACGAGGAAACCCCCAAGTACGAGGGTATCTCTAAGTATTGAGCTACGCCCAAATACAGTCGATCAAAATCCTAGTACTTACTAAGAATTAGTTGATCGGGTGTCCCAAGTGCTAGCCGATCAATTATTCGATCGGGCGTCCCCAGTACTAGACGATCGATTACCCAATCGGGCGTCCCAAGTACTAGCCGATCGATTACCCGATCGGGCGTCCCAAGTACTAGCCGATCGACTATCCGATCTGGCCTCCCAAGTACTAGCCGATCGACGCAATTACTCTTCGATCAAGTCCTAAGTACAAGGCGATTGGGTCTCAACTACTACCCAATCTCTAGTACTAGACGACCGGATCCTAAGTGCAAAGCCAATCGAGCACCCAATGCAAGTAATACTCTATCAGTCATCCTTGTGCTAGCGATCGGGCATCGTAAATATTGGAAATCCACCTTCAAACATATCTTCCCAGCTACTAGGCGATCGTACGAAGTACTAGATGATCGGACTTTCTAAATACTTCCCAATTACTAATCAATCAGTATACCAAGTATAAGCTGGTTGAGCATAACAAGTACTGGCCAATAGGTATGCCAACTAATAGAATCTCCCCAATGGCTATCGAGAAACTACCTCGATCGACCAAGACCTGGTCGATCAAGCAACTACCTCGATCGACCAAGATCTGGTCGATCGAGCAACTACCCCGATCGACCAAGATCTGGTCGATCGAGAAACTACCCCGATCGACCAAGATCTGGTCGATCGAGCAACTACCCCGGTCGACCAAGATCTGGTCGATCGAGCAACTACCCCGGTCGACCAAGATCTGGTCGATCGAGCAACTACCCCGATCGACCAAGATATGCTCGATCGAGTAGCAACTACCTCGATCGATCAAGATCTGGTCGATCGAGCCACTCCTTTCGACCAAGATCTGGTCGATGGAGCAGCTATCCCGATCGACCAAGATTTGGTCGACCGAGCAACTACCACAAACGGTCACTACCACTCACCGATCAAGCCATTCCCTCGATCGGTCTATACGGGCGATCGAGCATTTCCCTCGACCAACCAAGATTTGGTCACTCTCAACAATCCACTAATTGTGTCCAAGGACTTTGAGGGTCCTCTCCAATATGAATTCAAACCATTGAGGGCAATAAATGTCTCAAGTATGATCCCTTGGCCTAGTCACGCCTTTCATGTGAGAAGTATCACCAACCTAGGCCATGCAACTCGAGTAGAGAATCAATGAGATCCCGCAATCCCATCTCCAGGGATAAACACACAAAGGTCGATTAGCCTCACACCTGACCTAATCGACCATATCCTTATAAAGGTCGATTAGCCTCAGACCTGACCTAATCGACGGTATCAACGTAGAGGTCGATTAGCCTCACACCTGACCTAATCGACCATATCCTTATAAAAGTCGGTTAACCCAAGGGTTGATGCACCTAATCGACCATACTCTCTTAAAAGTAAATTAGCCCTAGACCTGGTGACTAACATACCTAATTGACTATACCCCGTCGAAAGTCGATTAGCCCCAGACCTTGGGGCTAACACACCTAATTTGGGCATTCCCCCTAAAATCCGACTAGCCCTAGATCTAAGGGCTAATCAAACCGAAACCCAAACCCTTAAGGAAAAGGGGGACCAGAGTCTTTTTATGTGACAAAAAGTACCCCACCCTGTCCCAGACCCAGCGGACCAACGACTGTTTGAATTCATGGGGAAAAGAGTTTTATATTACTACAACATAAAAATAACCCATGCAAACATTTAAAATTTTCAATATCATTTTTATTTACACCATATCATATATTACATATGGTATTACACTTCATATAACTAGTACCCAGCTACGGGAGCTTCGAGTAACACAGTTAACTACTAGTTTAGATGAAGTGTGGGGGCAGGGTACATGACATTGACACATAGAGAACGTCACTACTGACTACCCTCCAACTCAGCAACCTCCTTCTTCAGCTTAGCCACCTCTCCTGTAAGGTCGGCTACTTCCTCAAGCAAATCCCCCTTTCTCAGTATAAAGTGTATCAAACTCCACGCTTTGATCATCAAACGTCTTCTTAAGAGCTTGACAAGGAGGAGGGACCCTACGAGCTAGAGGGATCACGTTACTCTCCACTCAGGTCACCGCCTCCCTAAGGGCATGATCAGCATTGTGAGGCAACACACCCTCCATCTTCATCCAATCGACTCTAGCAGGAGCATATTGACGAAAGCATGAGCACTAGGCCTAACCCTGCGCATGCGACTAACAGATATATAGCCTAATATGCATAACTAGGAGGAAGGGGCTAATTGAGAGACACCGAATTTTAGCAAACTCTAAAAACTCTAACACCGCCTCATCAACAGGGAACCTCAACCCTAGTTCTAAAGACAAACCCAGAGGGCACGTCAAAGATAGAGTCGCTCTTGCCTAGAACCAATATTGGCTAGTCAGTCGGAATCCCCATCCGCTCGTGAAAACTACTCAAGGCGGAAGACGCCTTTAAAGACCTAGCAAAGTACTTAGCCAAGTCTGCCTCCGTCTTAGTCAGGGCGGCCGCCTTGCCAGAAGACCGAGACACATTGAAGTTGATAATACCCTGAGGAACACCAAAATCCTTATCCTTTTTCTTCAGGATGAGGTAGTCGTGATGCCAAGAGAAGTCACCACCCTTACAAATAAAAAAGCCGCCCTTACATTGAAGGTGCCCATAGCAACATGGGTCGGAGTCTTTCCCATTAGGAGCAACATAATAGATATGACAGAAGACCGCAACTGACGGCTCAAAACCGTAAAGAAGACAAACAAAATAAAACACGTTCATACGGAGCCAACACGAGGGAGGGAATTGAGCAGGTACGACGCCCAAAGTCGTCTCACATACACCAAAATGGAACTCGGTAAGCGGCAGCCTCAATCCATAGCGGTAGGCATCCTCATAAAAAGTAAAAAAGCCTTTTACAGCCCCATCTAATGCCCTAGAATCGACATTTAGTGGGGGAACGCTAACATCATCCGGGAGATCAAAAAGCTTTTTGAGAAGCTCATCACCGTCCCTTAGGGTGTGAAGAAAGAAAACATGCTTCGAGAGACCAGCTCCCTTAGGACCCGTGGGCGCTTTTGGATCACCACCCTTTGGTTTCTTCCTATCCCTGAAATGAACCCACAGTTGTTCTTTGATATGCGGAGCTTCTGCATTCACCACCTCCAGATGAGGCATCCAAGTCGGTTCAGTCACATTCGATGATGCCATTTTCATTTTTTCAACCTACATGAAGAGGAAAGATTGATGATTAGTAAGTATTGGCCCAACAGCTTAAAAAAGAAGGTCAATTCAAGTATGGTTCTAAAATAAAAACTCGATTGGCCCCAACACTTGAGCCAATCGACCACAAACACAAGAAAAGTCGATAGGCGCTAGCAAAAGCTTAATCGACCAATAATACATCAAAGTCGATTGGTGCCAGCAACCCAAGGCCCCATAAACTACTAAAACAAGAAAGTCGATTGGCGCTAGCAAACGCTAAGCCCTATCGACCAAATAACATATTAAAAATTGATAGGCGCTAGCAACGCTACGCCCAATCGAATATTCACATATAAAAATTGATTGGCGCTAATAGCGTTGGCCACAAACACACTAAAGTCAGCTAACCATGACAACCAACCATCAACATAGTAGCGTCGATTGGCCCAAGCGCCTAAGTCAATCGACTATATACAAAGAAAAGTCAATTGGCCCTAGCTTCTAGGCCAATCGACCATATACAAAGAAAAGTCGATTGGCCCTAGCGCCTAGGCGAATCGACCATATGCAAAGAAAAGTCGATTGGCCCTAGCGCCTAGGCCAAGCGACCATATACAAAGAAAAGTGGATTGGCCCAAGTGCCTAGGCCAATCGAGCGAATACAAAGAAAAGTCGATTAGCCCAAGCGCCTAGGCCAATCGACCATATACAAAGAAAAGTTGAATGGCCCTAGCGCCTAGGCCAATCGACCATATACAAAGAAAAGTCAATTGGCCCTAGCGCCTAGGCCAATCGACCGTATACAAAGAAAAGTCGATTGACTCAGGCGCAGCCATTCGACTATTTGCAAAGAAAGGTCGATTGACCCAAGCGCTTGGCTCAACCGACCAGAATCGATTGACTCTAACACCAGGGCCAATCGACTACAAATGAAGCATGGTCGATCGGACTCAACGAATGAGCCGATCGATCATAACCCGCCAGGTCAACTAACCAAACCCCAGAAAAACCTCAGCACACTCAACGACCAAATCAAAATCAAAAGCAGTAAAAGAAAAGGAAGAAAGAAGAACCAACCGTAGAATCCTTGCTCGATCAATGACAGTAAGAGAGAAAGAGCGATTTTTGTTGATTAAAAAGAAGAGAATGGTAAAAATGAGGGAAAAAGAAGAGTCGCTGGATCACCATGTAATAGCGTCGCCTTCACTTCCACACCTCTACGCTCAGCCTCATCAAGGGAGGAGAACGACCCAACACCCCTCACTGACTGAGCAGCACAGACCACCTCAAGCTCTGACCATCGAGGGTAGTGCGGGGTACGAACAGGAAAAATAGTCTAACTGACTCTTCCTTTACCTGGAATCCAAAACCTGGTGGTCCCATCTCTTCTTGGTATGAAGACATACAAACAGGTCCATATGGAGGGGTGCAATAATCATCGCCATGGTATGACCCCTCCAGGGGCTGATTGACATGGCGTCAGGAATACTGCTCTCTAAGCCACCCAAATCTCTCAGGAGACATACCCGGAATATATACTCCAGCGAAGGAGATTGCTCCTCAAGAGTAACATACCCTCCAGCCTTGGAAGGACCTCCCTCCTCTTGACATAAGTTTTCTAGAGACGGCTTACCCAAGCGACGGAGCGTCTGCTCTCTCAGTCGCCTTAAGCTCTCAGGAAACAGATCCGGAGTTTCCAGCGACGGAGAACGGTCCCCAGGAGTAGTATATCCTTCAACATTAGAAGGGCCACCCTCATCTTGGAGGAGAGAACCCCAGACAGAATAGTCGATCTTAGACCTTTCTAGGACCGTGGCTAGCTCATCGTCATTCGTCACCATAGGGTATTCTCCCTCCTCCTCAGATTTAGGCTCTACGTAGCCATATTCCTCGTCCACAGGATTAGTAGTGTCTGCACAAGGAGGCATGGGAGAAGTTTCCCTCTCTTTTCCAAAACTAAACCTCTTATGACTAACCATCACGGTCTTAGAAGTCCCATCATATAATGAACTATTGTCCTCGAATAAAGCCACCACCATTGGCAAATCAACCCTCAAACGAGGAGAGCCCTACAGACGCGATCGGCCAGATCCTTCATGGGCAGAGCCGTAGAATGTCAACCTAGTGCGACGACGAGTCCAAGAAGCCAGTCGTCCCTCCAACGACTCCAGTGGGAGGCTCAGTCGGGACCTCAACAGGGTGATCATTATCATAATGCGAGTCACGTGACATTTTGAGAAGTGGTTTCAGAAAAAAGAGAGAATTATAAAAATTAATCACGTTGCAAACGAGGGAACCATTTCTCCCACATATTATCTATAGAAGTCAAAAACGATAAAAAAAATCATTTAAAACATGGGACTGCGCGCTCTGAAGAATTACTCAGAGTATAATATCGAACAAGTGTTAATCAATACTTGAACACACCTGCCCGAGGGGCTAATTGTTGGGGGCACTTTTTATCATGGGACCCACGCGTCCAGTCAGCCATGCTGACTCACTTGGCCAACTGTCCTAACACAGGAAAATATCTACCCAAGTGGGAATTCCAGCCCATGGGAAAACAGCTATCCACAGCTTGTGGTGAAGGTGTACCTCCCAACCTAAGGGCAACACTTGTCCTACACCTATTAGCTGACCCCAGCCCATTATTTATTATAAATACCCAATGATTGTGTAGGCACAGGGGCCCCGATCTA
>ONZK01003166.1:70136-83409 GCA_900322385.1 Pharnaceum exiguum
GGGGGGAATGTAAGCAGAAGCAGAGACCTTACCTCACCAGCAGAACAACCTCAACAGAGAGAGATAAAGCATCATGTCTCCTCCACTAAATACTAGGGCGATAATTACACTTTGTATAAGCATTAATACCCCTTTTCATCATGTCATCCTTCAGCATTCCAGCCTTCTTAAGGTCTCCCGACAACTGATAGCCATATATGAGCGTATTGTACGCCACAGCATCAGGAGATATACCCTCACTCAGCATAGAGTCCCATATCTTGAGAGCTTCTTGCATATTACCTCCTCTACAGTGCTCATTCATTATAGTTGAATAGCTTACGCAATCAGGTTTGATACCGCATGTTATCATTTTCCCAATAAGCTTAGCTGCCTCTTCAATCCTACCCAGTTTGCAAAACCCTCGTATTAAAATATTAAATGTGACCGTATTGGCTAAAGATCCCCTAATTAACAAGTCGTGAAGCTGTACAGCATCCTCCATATTTCCTACTGAGGTAAAGTAATCAATGAAACACCCATAGGTTACCTGATTTGGATGCATACCACTCTTAAGCATTTCCTTACAAAGAAGCGTTGCTTTGCTTACATATCCTAATCTACACAAACCGTTGATAAGGGTAGTGTAAGTAGCAACGTTGGGCTGACATCCTTCACTGATCATTATATTCCAGAGTTGGTAGGCCTTTGTAAGATTTCCCGCTTTAGTGTAGGCATCAAGCATACTTGTGTACATCACATTATCAGGTTTCAATCCTCTACCTTTCATCTCCGTGAAGATCTGAAGTAGCTTTTCCGTGTCATTCTGCTTCAGCAAAGCGTCAACAAGTATAGAATAACAAACAAGATCCATCTTGATTTGTCTCTCCATCATCTCACCACAGAATTTCAAGGCATCATCTAATCTTCCCTCCTTGCAAAATCCCCTTAGAATGGTACTGAAGCACATTTCATTCAACTGATGATATTGTTTCTGGAGATCATCAACCAAGTTTTTTGCATCAGACACCCTGCCAGTTAAACAGAGGCCAGATATCAAGGACCTATATGTGTAAGTGTCTGGAACAAGACCCTTCTGCAACATTTCATCCAACAACTGAAAAGCCCTCGAAGTATTTCCTTGCTTACAATATCCATCAATTATGACATTGTAGGTCACTTCACTAGGGTAAACATTTCTGTCCACCATTTCATAGAGTAAGTTACTTGCATCATCCATCTTACCAGTTCGACAAAGACCATAGATTACAGCAGTGTAAGTATGTGTATTAGGTGCTATCCCTTTTACGGTCATCTCATGATAGAGTCGAAACCCCTTGTCCAATTCTCCTATTTTGCAGTATCCACTAATCAGAGAGGTATAAGTCACCACATTTGGCCTCAAATTCTTGCTGATCATCTCTTTGAAAAGATACTCAGCAGTACTCAACTTCCCACTCATGCAATGCCCGTATATCAGAGAGTTATAAGGATACTCTGTAACTTTCACCCCAGCGCCCGACATCTTAGCAAGACAGCTAAGTGCATCATCTAACCTTCCTTCCTTACAAAACCCATCAATCATTACCAAAAAAGTAACATCATTTGGTCTCAATCCTGCCTTCTCCATATCCACAAACATCGAACGCGCTCGTTCCAATTTCCCATCTTTACAAAGCGAGTTCATCAAACCTGTATAAACGACCACATTTGGGGAAACCCCCACCCTCGCAACCTCACATACCAGATCAAATGCACCCATCACCTCCCCCTTCCTCCTCAACCCCTCAACAAGACTAGAAACCACAGCTTCAGTCGGAACAAACCCTAATTCAACCATCTCCCTCACCAACCCCACACCGACCCCAAACTCCTCCGCTTGACACAACCCAAGCACCAACGTACAATACGTCACAACATCCCCCATCACCCCCTTTCCCCACAACGACTCCTTCACCTCTACCGCCTCCTTCACCCGCTTACTCTTACACAACCCTCTAACAAGCACATTATACGGAACCACATTGACCTCACACCCACTCTCCTCCATCCGGCTCACCATCTCCTTACCCCTATCCACCTCTTTTAAATCACACAAACACCGCACAACAGCCGTGTAAACATAAACATCCGGCTCAATCCTACCGTCTTTCACAAACTCCTCAAACAACTCAACCACAACCCGAAACTTCCTTACACTAATCAATCCATTGAACAATGCACTAACTGTCCTAACCTCAGGGACAATCCCCTTCTCTAACATCAACTTTATCACTATAACGCCGTTCATCGGCCTTTTGTTCTGTACGTAACTCAACACTAGCAACTCAAATGCACCACATGACAACTTTACCTTTTCATCATCATCATCATCATTAGAAACTTTATTACTACCAAAAGAACCACTATTGTTATTGTTGTTATTAAGATTATTGTAAGTAGTTAGCATGTGATGAAAAACAAGGGAAGGAGAGAGAGAGGAGTGCGAGGACAAAAGAGACTGCAAAATCGAGGAAGCAGGCCAGAAGAGCTTGTGGTGAGCTAAGTAGTGAGAAAGGGAGCAAAACGACGTCGTAGAGTGAGGGAAGTTAAAATGAAGACCTAAATAGTTAAAGAACCGTAAAGCTAACCTGGGATTTGACGGTAATGTTTCAAGAATGACTTTTTCGATTATTATGGGTTTTGCTTTTATGGTTTTTGTGATTGATGGGAGGGAGGTTTTCCAGTGTGATTGCGGTTTTGTTTCGATGGTTGATTTTATTTCTGTTATTAAGAGTCCTTTTTCGTCTGGTGTTGTGGTTGAGAGTTTTCGGCGGAATTTGAAGGTTGTGGAGAGAGAGTGGAGTAAAACGTGGGTTTGCCGATGGTGCATTTTGTGGGTGGTGTTGATTGCCTTCGCTGTGAAGCTGGTGAGTGGGGGACGTGGGGGACGTGGGGGACGTGGGGTGGATTTGGATCTTTAGCAGAGGTGAAAGAGTCCAAGTTCTTACTTCTCACTCCTGAGTCCTGACTGATGAGTAGTTGAAACAGAAGATCAACTGAAAAGGAGTCTTTTCCCTCTCGACAGTTTGTAAAAAAAAAAATTCCCACATAAACCCCCGTTCCAAAATATATCTCAATGTACCGTCCACGTCATCGCCCTTAACGGCCAGTCACGGCAAGTATAAGTCGCCACTAGAGGCGGCGACTTACATTGCCATCTTTTGTGGCGACTTTCACGCTTGGTAAATAACATTCGCTGATCGCATAGGTAAATAACGACGCCAAAAAGCGTCGGAAAAGTTGGTGTTTTCCACGCTTTTAAACGTCGGCAGCAGCGGAAGCTCCTGGAAAGATTTTTTTGACGCAACTAAGCATGGAATTGTTGACAAAAAGCGTGGAAAGACTTCATGTTTCCACGCTTTTTAGCGTGGGAAAGTTAGTAAAAAGCGTGGAAAACATTATTTTGCAGTTTTGTGACAAAGTGCATACAAGATAAGTCGCCATCTGTGATGGCGACTTACTATTGGTGTAAGTCGCCACCTCTACTGGCGACTTAGTGTCCGTAAGTCGCCACCTCTTATGGCGACTTATATTTTCGGTGACCGGACCGTTTTCTTAGGTGACGTGGACGATAGTTCGGGAATTATTTTGAAAGTGGGTATTGAGCTGGAAATATTTTTTTTAACAACCTTTGTTGGGGAAAAGACTCACTGAAAAGGCCTTTCAAAAAAAAAGGAAACTACTAGGAGCAATTATATGAGTCTTCCGCTCCACACCCAGTTCCAAAGTATTTCCCATCCTATTGTCCACGTAGGACAGCCAAATGGAGCCATGACGGAAGGTAAGTCGCCACTGGAAACGTCGACTTACCCTGTTTTTTTTTTTATCTTGTTTCACCTTTCCTATTTCTGTTTGCAAATTGTAAACCGACGCCCCTCACTCTAGCTACCCTTCTCCTCTCCTCTCCTCCTTCATCCTCCACCATGTTCCCCCGCGCCCACCTCAGTCCAACGCCCATCCCCGATGATGCTCGTCTTCAGGCTCCGTCTGTCGCCACTTGTGGCGCAGCCCCAAGTCAATTTAGTCTCCCTTCCACCTCCGTGCTCATCGATCTCATTCTCCCTTGATCATTTTCAACTTGTGTATGCACAATTGATAAGGCATACAGAGTAGTAGTCAGTTGGCTTTTTGCTTGGAAAATGTGATTCTTTTTTAGTTGGCAATTTATTATACTCGTAAATCATCAAAGGGCATATGTATGTATGGACTTGTAGGCAAAGTCTCTTGTTTTGTTGCACGTGTTGACAATAACAAGTGGTAAAAGAAAAATGGAATAATTTCATATCATTCGCTACTGGCCTACAAGTTCTAATCAGCTGAAGTAACATATGAGCCGATCAAAATGCAGAGTACTCCAAAATGCAATCAAAGGAAGATAACTAAGTCGCTTCCACTGGAGGCGACTCTTTTATACATGAGTCGCCTCCCCTCGGGGCGGCTCACCAAGGAAAACCCGCCACGTCTCGAGGCGACTCATTTGAGAGACAAGCCATGGCCGGTGGCGACTTAAGCTTCCGTGACGGCTCAGTTACCTCATCTTACGTGGACGGTAGTTTTGGAATTAATTTCCAACTAGGGGTTGAGTGGGATTAATTCTTTTTTTTAGTAGTCCGGCTAGAAAAGACTCCAATTCTATACTCATACCCGGTATATGCACTATTCACCAATACCTGTGGGGCCCACAATCCACTCAGTATAAAAAAATGAAAGTGGGCCCAAAAATAAACTGACGATGGAAGTTCATTAAGTGACAGATACAGATTTTTTTTTTATTTTATACCAAATTTGACATTTCCTACCTTAAACTTGATAAAACCATCCTATAACTACCCAATGTCTCACCATCCCACTACCTCACCATCTTCACTGCAACAACAATGGGTTCACCACAATAAAAAAAAACATCACCAGAAGCAACTTCCAACAACACTTCATTCGTCCCTCACCACCATCCAAACGTGCTTCCGACAAATCAAAAAGACACCCTAAAAATAAGAAAAGGTGAACCCAAAAAAAAGAAAAATAAATTAGGGGTTTAGGGTTTGGGTTTTGATTCCGCGACGCCGGCGGCGCTGGCTAATCAAAACCCAAACCCTAAATTGGATTAAGTTTTTGTAAATGGAAAAGTAGAAGAGGTTTAATGAAGGTAGAGGGGCTTAGTGGGCATGATGAGGGCCTCGAGGAAAGCATCAACGCGTATCAACCTGATAAATATCAAGTTGAAGTATATGAAACTTGATAAAATCATCATATAACCTGATAAATATCAAGTCGAAGTATATGAATATCAAGTTATAGGATGATTTTATCAAGTTTGCCAAAAAAGATGTTTTTCAGCATGATATTGATGTGTCAGAACTTGATCTTGGTATTCATAAACTTGATATAAAACATCAGCAATTCTTAACGACTCACTCACGTTTAGAAATTCCGTTTTCTCCTTCCGCAATATTTTATTCTGAGTGGATCGCGGGCCCCTACAGGTATTGGTGAATAGTAAAACTATCGGGTATTTGTTTAGAATTACTCAACGACCAGCTTTTCTGTGAAAGGCACTATTTAGGAAATTTGTAGGGAGTAGTAGCAAATACTAGTTCAGGTCCAGTGCCTATAAAGTTGGAAGAATTATATCTTTCATTTTTAGGTGATTATGGACTATAACAAAATAGCTATGAAAACCTTCTAATTCTTCTTATATTTGGTGAAGTTGTTGGAAGTAAACACTTCAATGCAGCAATTGGTCAATCTCGGAAACAACCTCTCTATTTTCTTAAGCAGGGGTAAGGTTGCGTACATCCTGACCCGAGTACCCCCATTGAATGGGGGATTTACACTCGATTGTTATTGTTGTAGTAGCAGATAGTAGTTCACAGATTGATTTGAGAGAGATAATGACAAAATAAGTAAATAGCAGATTTAATAGCGGATTGATATGAAAGGGGAAAAGACCAAATATGCTACTCATTATTGCTCAAAAAACAGTGCGAAAATCTAAATGAGAGGATGGTATACTGGCTCATTATTGGGTAGTCATGGACTCATGGTGTTACTATATATTCTTTCTTTTTAATGGAGGAGTCGCTATATAATCTAACGGAAAAAAATTGGGTAAACTCGTTTCATATGCGAGACTGGATAAGAGGGGTCATTCTGTGTAGTTAAGGGTTCATTATTATGTAGCTAAGGGGTCATTTATACCCAGTCTCAAACATGAAACATGTTCACACAATTTTTTCTCTAATCCAACAAAAAAAAATGTTGAAGCATACCTCATTTAGCAGGAGAAAAATAATATATACGAAGTATATTTTTTTTGATGTTAGGAGCATTATTTATTAGTGAGGTACTTTATGGGAACTTTTGCTATAAACACATTACATTGAGAAAATATTAAAATAACACTTTACGATTGTTTTTTTTATAATTGTGCCACTTTACACATATTACTCCAAAAAAGAGTTGACTTGATATTACCGTACAAATCTGACATATTAGATATGATTAAAGAATTTTATGTTATTGATATTCACGCCATTATTAGTAAATTTCATATAAACAAATAAGCTTCGATTACTATTATAGTGCTACTCCAACTAATTAAAAAAGTATAATTCTGTTTTTAAATGATCCATGCTTAGCACTAGTTTTAGCTAGCAATTTTAAATGGAAGCTGAGAGTGAGACAATATTAAGGAAAAATTTGTGTGAACCCGTTTCATATATGAGATTTGGTGAGATGGGTCATTGATATTTACTTGATGAGTCACTAATGTTTAGGCGAGGAGTCATTAACACCCAAACTCATATATGAAACGGGTTTATACAATTTTTTTGTGAGGGGGACCCTTTAATAGAAGAAATTTTATATGTGTATCATTTATGATTGGCCGATAATGCTACTGTTTAAAAAAAAAAATGCGAGATAATCATTAAAGGCTCTTAGTTCTCGAAAAAAATGAACATTTTGAATTTTATGTCAATCTCCCTAAAATCCTCTTGTAATTACTAATATGGGATAGAATTGTTGAAACTGACCGTTAATTACCTAGTTAATTCATACATTTAGTATATTAATAAATTGACAGTTTTCTGTCATAGTCTTTAAGGCTTTTATGTTTGCATATAGGGTAGGAGTCACAATGTCAGAATAGTTAGCTCTCCAGGCAGAAACTTCGGTATAAAACCTATGTACTTCTGTTGTAAAAGATATCCTGAAAATAGAGAAGCACATCTCTCAAAAACACTTGTCTTCTTATTCTTTTTCTCTTAAACAAATCTCCATAACACTGACCATACTCTCTTCATAAAACCAACAAGTGGTACCAGCGCTTTATTGATCTTTTGGGCCTATTTTCATCCAGTTCATCTCTTCCGCAGCCACCAATTTTCAAAGGAGAAAATTATGATTATTGGTGTGTCAAAATAAAGGCTTTATTAAAAGCATAAGATGCATGGGCACTTGTAGACAGTGGCTATGAAACACCAAAAGAAGGTGAGCCACAACCTACCAGAGATACTTTGAGGAGATTAAAGGATAATACATTGAAGGATGTAAAGGCGATGGCCTACCTTCATTCAGCCATATCAGCGACAATTTTTCCTCGAATTGTCAATGTTGATTCCTCCAATGAGATTCGAAAGATCCTCCAGAGCGAGTTTCAAGGTTCGGTTAAAGTGAGATGAGCTTAACTGTGGAGTTCTTATGGGATGAGCTTCTTTAAAATAAGGTGCACCTTGGTGGTATAGGTAGTCCTATCAATCCTCTTAAGTGGCTCATTTTTGGTGGGTGTCACACTTTCCAAGACAGCTCATGTCACATCTATGATCAGCAAAGGAAGGAGATTGCAGTAGCCCAATGAAAACAAGAGTTTTCCTCTTGTATGGGACATTTAGAAGAACGGTGCTAAGAGTGGAGCATGATGATTCATGGCTTTGGTACAAGAGGCTGGGTCATTATAAATTTCATGCCTTACAAGTCATGTCCCACAAGAATATGCTACAAGACCATCAAGAATGAGGTATATATGTGAAGGTTGCCAACTTGGGAAAATGCATAGAGAATCATTTCCTTCCGGTCCTGCATGGAGAGCAAAGGAGAAGCTTGAGTTGGTGCACACTGATGTTTGTGGTCCAATGAGGACGATCACATAATGCAAGAACAAGTATTTCATGCTCTTCATCGATGACTTTACAAGGATGACATGGGTGTACTTTCTTCGTGAAAGATCAGAAGTGCCTGTTGTTTTCAAGAAGTTCAAAGCCATGGCTGAAAATCAAAGTGGGTGCAAAATGAAGAAAATCCGATCTGATAGAGGCAAGGAGTATACTTCACATGAATTTGATCAATTTTGTAAAGATGAGAACACCAACTTACAGTTGGTTATTCAAAATCAGAAGTACCTTGTACATCTATAATGAATACATCATACTTTTGCTCTTTGAACCTTGTACTTCCGTGAACAAGTTCTCGTACTTCTGTTGTACTTTTAATTGTGAACCAGTCTCACTTTTAAATATAGCGCCTCGTACTTTTGTTCAGACTATCTCGCACTTTTGTTCACAGTACCTCGTACTTTTGTTATGAACACATTGTACTTGACTTTGTAGCACCTCCATCTTACTTCTTTTTCTAGCGCCTCGTACTTCTGATTGGCAGCCAACCATCTATGTAGAACTTCTTGTTGTGTTCACATGCTAATGTGGTCTCGTCAGTCTTAGCTTTTTTTTCCGGTCAATTATCAACAAATTATTTAGTTTAGGTCCAACTAAACTAATATTTCAGTTCCTTAGTTCTCTCTCTCCTTTTAACTTCTCGTGGTCTAGTCCGCTTTGGTGCTATGCATTTGTGTCCTGTTGCAGGTCCTCAATTGAACCTCATAGACCTAAGAGCCCACATCTAGACAACTATAGGCCTGCAATATATAGGCCCTGACATGTCCATGGCACTTTCTGTTTTAAATTTTGATAGAGTTACTTTTGTTTGTTGCTCTCTCTCTCTCTCATGGAAATTTTTTTGTCGTACTTTTGTTTGGAGCACCTTGTACTTTTGTGTGGAACACCTTGTACTTTTGTTTGGAACACCTTGTACGTCTTTTTGAACACCTCGTCTTATGCTTACTATTAGTTTTGAAAAGAACCTCGGCAAAATGGTACTATTTTTATTGTGCTCGTTGTGTCTGAGATGTCAAACTGTCCGTTTCCAATTTGTCAAAATCTAAACCTAAATAGTCTACATGATAGTTTGTGTCTGTGGCCTCTTTCGGTTAGTGACTTACTTCCGTTGAACAATTTGGTGTAACTTTTGTTATCTGATTGTATTATTTTTCGCATCTGATTGTCCTGTGTCGAGTGTCAGTGTGTCTGAGTCTTGAGTGTACTTTCTGATTGCCTGAGTGAAAGTGTGATTGTTGTGTCTGAATTCTGATATTTGTGTGAGTGTTTGTTGGTGAGTGACTGAGTTGGGGTCTGAGTCTGATTTGTTTTTATTTGTCAGTGTATCCAAGTCTTTTTGTCCCTCTGTTTTGTTTCTATTTATATTTGTGTGAACATGTCTGTGTTACTGAGTGTTTACTTGTGTATCTGGTGTGTGTGTGAGTGTGAGTGAAGAGTGTTCTGATTTTTGTGAGTGTTAGTGAAAGGATGAGTGTGTCAAAGTGTGAGAGTGAAGGGTGTGTTGTATGATTGTGTGAGTCAGTGTTAGTGAGAGTATTTTGTGTGTGTGTGTCTGGGGTAGTGCTCGTCTTAATGTCTTCGTCTGCTGCCAGTCTGAGTCTGAGAAGCGTAGGCAATCGGCTTCAGGATATTGTTGATTCTTTTGCTGCTGCAAGTCAGAAGAGTATAGCATTGTTGCACATGGTATAGTGTTATAACAGCGCTGGTTTATGTAGTTTTTGTCTGTTCACCCTTGTGGCGAAATCATCATATCAGGGATGGCATACCGAAGTAGTGATGCATCTACACTTATTGTTTAGTGTTTTATGTAATATGCAAATGTCAAGTTTTATGTCATACTAGCCTATTAGCTCAATCGGTAGAGCTATGTGCACTTGCACATGGATGTGGGTTCGACTCCCACATAGGCTGTTTCAAAATGAATGTGTCATACATTGGTGCTAAATGCACTAAAAATTTACCCTTGTACCTTTGATTACAAGTTGCATCGTACTTTTCATCGTACTCCGTCGTACTTTTGCCTTTTTACCGATGTACTTTTTCTTTCAGATCGTTGTATCGTACTTTTCGTCGTACTCCGTCGTACTTTTGTATTTAGCCTCTCGTACTTTTGCTCTAAATGTCTCGTATTGTACTTATTCTCATACTTCGTCGTACTTTTCCGTTCAAATCGTCGTACTTTTCTGTTTAGCCTCTCGTACTTTTGCTCTTAGCGTCGTATTTTGCCTTTTAACCGTCGTATCATACTTTTTCTCATACTCCGTCGTACTTTTCTGTTCAGATCGTCGTACTATCATACTTTTTCTCTTTACATCTCGTACCTTTGTTTATATCTTCTCGTACTTTTGGTCATTCCGCGTTCTTGAAGTCATACATACTCACAATCCATCGTACTTTTCTTTTCATTACATCGTACTTTTGCTCTTAAAATAGTCTATATGGGATTTGAACCCACATCTATGTGCAAAGAGCACATTGCTCTACCAATTGAGCTAATAGACTTCAAGTTAGTTAAAAAAAAATGGCTTTGATCAAAAAGTTATTGCCATCGTTGAAAAATTATTCCCTTAAACATAATTGCATAAGTTCCAGCCAAAAGAGACACGAGTGAATGAAAATTGATGTCGGAAGGCACAATCAGTCCCTAAAAGTGGCACGGCAGATGCGCACAGCCGAGATAAACCTACTAGCTAGGCTACTACATGTACCACAAGGACACTCAAATCACTTATAAAACAAACTTGAGAAAAAAGGTTAGCAACAGAAGTAACACCACTAACCACCGCTAACCAACCTTTTTATGTAGATTCATGTTGAGGCACCAAGAATTATCATTTATGGACTACGGAAACAGAGTGAGCATATGATTAAGTAACAAAGGTTCTGCGTGCACAAGAGTACATGTGAACCAGATATGTAATTTCCTAGATCACATCAACACAAAGAGAATGTGCTTTGGAAGACAGCGGCCTGTGCAAGTGAGGTTCAATGCTAAGACACTAAATAGAATGTGCTTTGGAGCCCAGACACAAATTGATTTATGCAATTTTCGACTTTTCGAGCTCAAACTCATACCCACAGCTACCTCATAACATCACCAGCCAAGAAAAAAACTAGTCGTATAATGTACATTCAGCCATATCTACTTGAAAAAAAAAACTCAAACTGACCAAATCTGAACAACACCAGGTTACCACAACAACGAGAACCTTAAAAAAGAGCAACTAGCCCAGAACATCAACTGCACAAGTGTTATACGTGTGACCTAATCACATTAAATCCAAATTGTTCAAGTAAATCGAACAAAAACAAAGATGAGTACCACCCTGCAAATCGAAATACCAATTCAGTAATATTTACACTGATGTACAAGACATTCAATGCAAATGTCCAACTCCTTGTACTGAAATGTACAACTCTAACAATCAACACTAATGTACAAGAAGAACAACAAAGATGTTCAACACCTTACACTGAAATGTACGAGGGAGATAATCAATAATGATGTACAGGACAATCAGCAGGGATGTCTTACACCTTGCATGGAGATGTACAAGCTAGGTAGTATCAGTGGTGAAATACTAGCTCTTCCACAGAGAAGTACAACTTAAGTAATTAACACCAATGTACAAGAAGATCAAATGAGATGTCCAACACTTTACACTACAATGTACAAGGTTGATATTAACCATGGCCCTTGCAACCCACATTCGTTCACTTCTTCCAACCAAAAACAACTCAAACCTCTCCAGACTCTCTCACTCAGACACCTCTCCATCTCACACCACCAACTCCACTCTCTCACACGCACACACCCTCAACACAGGCTCACACTCACACACACCCACACACCATACACAGACACACTCCCCCCTCCCACACACACTCACTCAGACACCCTCACACACAAAGATACTAACACAGACACACAGAGCGAGATAACCCAGAAATTTAACAAATCACATACCAACACAATCAAAGTCCTTACAACAATTACATCTCACTTCAAGTAGCCTCCACCTTCAATATACAGCCAACTAGCACACACACTGACACACACAAAAGCATGCACAGACACTTGTTTGGAGGTATAGACATCTTGAACTCAATGTACAAGGTACTAAACATAGATGTACAACAAGTTCAATGGAGATGTACAATATCTTACACTGAATTGTACAAATTACACCACAAGTTACATCTGAAAAACCAATTGCTAACCAATGACAAATCCCCTAATTCAGAAATAGGACAATAAGTAAAAGATCAACACTTTATACCACAAACCCCTAAATTACACAAAATCGCCATCTGGACATTTTGAAAAAACAAAAGTACTATGCTCATGAATCTAAAGTACTCTAGGAAGTTCAATAACTAAGGTACATGGTCTTTTAGGAGGGTTAAGTACTTAGGCTTAATCAGTAGCTACCCTAGCAACAACAAGTCAATTTTTTTTATTGTATTAAACAAATAGGAAACTAAACACCCTAAATGTCATAAATTAATTCAACTAATTCGATAAATATAAACAAAAATGAAATTAAACACCAAAACATCAAATTAAACATCTGATTAATTAAAAGACAATTACATCATTAAAAAAAGAAAATATAATCCATTATACGAAGAGATTATGTGAGATCGAACCTTTTTCGAATTAGATATTACTGTGGTTTTTGGGAGAGGGAGTGTGACTTAGAGAGAGAGTGGAGTCGCGCTGTTTAAGGATGAAAGCCAAGCCTTGAATTAGACGTTAATGGGAGGTGGGTGAGAGAGAACAACGATAATCGACGAATGAAAGAGAGAGAGAGCAGTAATTTGTTTCTGGGTTTTTGAAGGAAAGGAGAGAGAGATAGAAGGGGGAAGGGGACTTTTGTTTCAGGTTTCTTTTTTTGGGGGGAACTTCGGAAGGTGTGTTTTGTTTCAGAAAGAACTAAATGCGAAAGGACGTATCTACCCTTAATGACATAAAATGGACGCGCGTTTTCTAGATGAATCTGGGCCGTTTGTTCGCACGGTATGACGGTGAATATTGAGTTAGCACGTTAGCATGGGGTAGGGGTTAGCACCAGAACTGG
>ONZK01003166.1:91486-104791 GCA_900322385.1 Pharnaceum exiguum
GGTAGTTTTGGCCCTGCCTTATTTTCACTTGCTGTCGTTTTTAAGCTTTTACAGAAGAAATTGAATCCACATTGCTGCAGTTTTTAGATATTAAATGAGGAAACTGTTGTCTGTAGTGTGCTTTACTCTTGAAAGCTTGCACATTTGGCATTGCATATGGCGGAGTTAATGCGTTGTAGCCTGCAATGTTGTTATCGACAAAAGATACTCCTGATTTGGTACTATCACAAGAATAAGTTGTAAAAGAACCTTGATTCTTTCCTCATTGTAGATCTGTTGTAACTTGTAAGGTCTATTGGTTCAAATGAAATCACTTTGGAATAATCTCTCAATTTTTTTGTTTTTGTTTTGGCAGCTTCAGATGCAGACTACATCACGTGAAAGACATGGGTCTCAGTATTAGCCTTCAGTTGAAGGCTACCAGGGGAAGTGGAACGTTGTTGATCTGTTTTGATGGAACATCACTTCGATTAGTTTCTAGTTATGTTCAAAATAGCAAGGTAAAGGAACCACATAATACTTTTGTTGTAAGTAGGCATTCTGTGGACTAGTTAATAGTCATGGCTTAGATTTCATCGGACTTGTACATGGTTGATGAATCTATGCCATAGTCTAAATGTTGTTCTGAATATTACCGCCTAGGTATAGTAGCATCTCCATTTTGTTGGCAGCGTAATCCTTGGGATCTTCTGATATCCCACTATGCACCGGACTTTCAGGAATCTTGCAGTGTACATAACTTTCAGGAATCTTGCAGTGTACATAATGATCCTGTGAGGCTCCACATTCATCTGCTCTTGTTTTGTCCCCAATCAGCAATAGATTAAGAGATATCTATATGCCTGGGACCTAATTCGTCTTTTAGTCCAAAACAAAAATAATAATCTAAA
Source organism: Pharnaceum exiguum (assembly GCA_900322385.1). Lineage (NCBI taxonomy): Eukaryota > Viridiplantae > Streptophyta > Magnoliopsida > Caryophyllales > Molluginaceae > Pharnaceum > Pharnaceum exiguum. The sequence goes on from ONZK01003166.1 coordinate 92,377, forward strand.
AATATAGAACATCCTTAAACACTACAGTACGTTGTCATCGGAATCCATCACTTTAGCACCTATTGACTGTCTAGTATTGGTGAGAGTTGAATCAGTTGATACTCTACTTCCTACATCATATAGGAAGTTGATGACCTAGGGTACCCAAGGTAAGATGAAATTCCCATGCCACTTCCCCTCAATTTCTATTTCCCATGTTTAACCAAACACTATCAACTAAATCCTAGGAAATACTAATTGATGGAAACAACACTTCCCATGGGAATTTAATACCCACATCCAACCAAACAAGCTCTTACTCATCCTTGCAAGCAGTTGTCAATCTCATTAGACAGTGTAGCAGCAGCAGAGACATTTGGTGAAAGCGGTAGAATCATCAGTCACAGTCGACACAAGCAGCACCAGTCCCACTCAACAATGAAGTAGCAACACAAGTCAAATTCGACAAAGCAGCGGCATAACATTAGATGCCAAAATAGGATTGAATAACATAACATGACTTACAACTTGATGACGCGCCTCAACAGAAAGATTAGTCTTTTAGGTGAGCTCGTACCAATTTCAAACCGCAGTTCAAAATCCTATTCAGATTATGCACTCTTTTCATCCTCGTTACTCTCCTAGTATTCCTCGAGCAAAGGGAACCCTTATTGTTCCCCATTCTTCTGATAGAATTTGCAGAGTACTTTAAGAGATATGTGCGATACCCTTGTCTGCAAGATCAGCGGCCACCAACAGGAACTGATACTTGGGTGTCAACGAGACCACTTTTCTAATAGAATTTACAGAATTCTCTTCATAACTTCCTAAAAATTAAAGCTACAGGTACTACAGGGATGGACGCGGTTGATAATGGATTTGTTGATAGGTCACAAGATGGAAAAATAATCTAACAACAAATGTCATTTGTGTATAAAAATGTAACATCTCGTCTACAAAATATTCATGAGGAGCAACAATAACTTTGATAAGTAATGCGAAATTGGGACCCGTTAAACCAACATAAATGAATAGTCAAGCAGGTGACTTATACATGGCATTTTTTCTAATTGCTGTGTTGTTCGCAATTCAATCAAGAACCAATATTACACAACATGATTTAAATCGTCAGGCTAGCAAATTCTTACAATCATGAACACATATTACCGATTTTTATACACGCGGTTGGAGAAGTTCACTTCACATATGGGTCATGAGACTCATAACGCATATTACCGATTTGTGTAACTATTCTTGTTGGTTTTATGAAGAGAGTATGGTTAGTGATATGGAGATTTGTTTAAGAGAAAGAATAAGAAGACAAGTGTTTTTGAGAGATATATTTCTCTATTTTCAGGATATCTTTTACAGTAGAAGTACATAGGTTTTATACCCAAGTTTCTGCCTGGAGAGCTAACTATTCTGACATTGGAACTCCTACCCTAAATGCAAACATAAAAGCCTTAAAGACTATGACAGAAAACTGTCAACTTACTAATATACTAAATAAATGAAATTAACTAGGTAATTAACGATTAGTTTCAACATTCCTTCTTGACGGTTAATTCTGAAACTTCGAGTTGCTTCCTAAGATCTTCAAACCGTTGTTTAGGTAGAACCTTAGTGAAAATGTCAGATACTTGTTGCTCAGATGTGCAGAACACCAAGTCAATTTCTCCTTCTCTTTGTGAATCTCTAACGAAGTGATACTTGATCTTGAAATGCTTAGTCTTCTTGTGACTCACTGGATTTTTAGCTATAGCAATGGCTGATTTCTTATCACAGAAAATTGAAGTTGCTTTAACCTGCCCGTTTCCCACATCCTTTAGGATTTTTCTCAACCAAATGGCTTGATTGACGGCTGAGCATGCACCTGCAGTTGATTGAGCAACTGTGTCTTGCTTCTGTGCTTGCCATGAAAATACTCCTCTTCCAAGCATGAATGCATAACCTAAGGTACTTCTCATGTCATTGTAACACCCTCAATAGGGGGTTATTTTTTTATAAAAAATACCGAGAATAAATACAACAGACCTTCTACCCATATCCCTACTAAGAGTATTGCCTAACATACATACCAAAATATAAACCCATTATTAATATATGTGATCTAGACTAATTTCAATAACAACAGTACATCCAGTTCGTCCTCACAATCTTCATTGACCCATCCCATCAAAACCTGCAAAACTCAATCTTCTCGCCGGCAAATCCACCAACGGGTCACGGAAGGAGACTAGTTAGTCACACGAGTAATTACAATCACCGCATGTCACGCACTTAGCATAACTTACCTATATCGTCCAAGCATGCAGCATAATAAATAATAAATAAAAGAAACACGTAACATGCGTTCACTCAATATAAATACAATACATCAAGAACAATAGCAGAAGCATTTAAAATCAATAGAGCAGTAGTTGTACTTAATAATCCTTAATCATTTATCTTGGGTTTTGGGAAGGGAACACCATAATCATAAAGCGGAATCCCCCATGGTAGGATCCCTCGTGGCCGGCACCATACATACATAAGTCTCAGTGTGCACACCTATCCTAGTCAGGGTCCCAGTAAAGGGGATACGAAACCAACTAGGAAACGACTAGCCTAAAAAGGCAATCATAAACATAAGGCAGTTCAAAATGAACCAGGCATCATAAATCGAAGTTCCGAGTCTCCTGTCAGATGACCCCTCAACCTGATCAAGTGATGAGGGTCTGCACACGAGATTACCTCCCGTTACAGTTTACGTTATTTACCGTTTAAGGTAGGTTACACACACAGGTAAGGCTCACAACAATCATAATCATAACAATCATTTCATAATTTACTTTTCATTATCCTTTGTGACTCGTGTGTCACACCTTTTTACGGTTTCGTCTTTTCATAATAAATCATATAATCATAGTCGTAATCATACTTAATCATCATTACTTAATCAACATAATCATTCATGAAAATCTTGAATATATTCATAAACTTAAATAACAAAACATCATTCTTAATAATCATAAATATAATCAATCATAATCATCCATATAAATCAAACTTGAGATAAAAGATGAATATAATTTACATCATATAGAATCATTTCATCAAAATAAATAAATATTATAATAATCTTAGCATAACAATCATAATACTAGTACATAAACAACCATGTGGCATGAGATAATCGTAATTACCTCAAATAGCTAAATAATCCAACACGGTTCAGTTACAATTCGGTAACAAGATTATCCTTAGCGGCCTAGTCGCAGTATGGGTTATCCTCTACAATAACACAAATACCCATAATAAATATTTTCATTATAAAATATACAAAATCAACTTTATAATAAAACCATATTGAAAATCATTTCCTCTTTTTCTTTTAAATCAAAACAAGTCTAAAGGTCCATTACCATTAAAGTCAAACTGTCCAAATAACCCAAAATGGGTCAAGTCCTCAAAACGGGTCGGACCAAAGGGCAAACGGGTCGACATTAAAAGAGAGGGGTAGGGACACGAACGCCACCACTATGCGGCCAGACCGAGCCGTCAACACTGGTGGTGCGTCGTGCATCCTTGTCGAGCCATCCCCGACGTGTGGGTGTTGACAATAGCGGGAAAACGGGTTCGCGGGTCGTAACACACCCAATATGGGTCGAGCCACAAAACAGAGAGCATGGCCCACGACAACCTCCAATACGCGGCCAGACAGAGGCGTTACCGCCGGCGACGTCACGAGCCACCACGCCCAGCCATCCCGACGCCTTGGGTGTTAGCGATGAACAAAACAGGTCGCAGCCGACCCGTATCAAAGAAGAGGAGAGAGATTGCGTCGAGGTCTCAAATCTGGGCGGCCATGGGGTCAGACGACGACGCCCAACAGTTCTGGGCGGTTGGCGATGAATATCGGCGGCCGGTGGGGTCCGTACGAGCCGGGGAGAGAGAGTGGAATGCGTGTGGGGGGTTTGGGATTTTTGTTTTTTTGCTTTTCTTTTCTTTTGGGAGAGAGAGAGAGAGTGACGTGAGAGGGAGGTGAGGAGGATACCGTTTAGGCTAATTGTCAACGGATAAATACTTGAAGAGGCTAGGGTTAACTGTACATAAATAAACTGCCAAAATAAATCAGAAAAAATCCCATTAATATTTAAAACATATTTTCATTAATAAAATTCAGGAAATTCTTATATTAAAAATAATAAAAATAATACTTATTCTTTAATAAATAAGGAATTCGTTAATAACATAACTTAATAATATTAGAAAATCCCTAACACCTTAAAAAGAGGGAGTTGCTCTTGTCTTGTGCACCTTACTATTCACAACTGTTCATATGAATAGTGCTACCTTAGATTGGGCTGTGGTTTGGATATTGAACAGAAAATGGAAATATTGGTCTTCATTTTATTAAGCCCAGCCCACAGGAAAAAAAAAGAAAGAAAGATTGACAAAAATGAATGGTTAGCCTTATTTTCGGGGTCTCTCCCTCACAATTATTGTCATCTGCTCTAACCCACTTCCCCGTTCTCTCTCAACTTTCATTTCCCTTTTCTCCAGCTTTCACTCCTCTCCACATTCACTCACCCACCCTCCATCTGCTCCATTCATCATTATATCATCGTCATCTCAGATCCTCTCCTCCCATATCAATTTGTCTCCTTTATTCCTCTCTCTCTTTTGTTCCATGAAAGCTTGCCTTGCCGAAACTCTTGTCAGGTATGTTCTCTCTCTCAGTTTCTGATTATTTCTATTACAGTTAATCATCGAAATGAAATGTGATCAATTTTTCCCTTATTTCATTTTAAATTGATAGTTACCATTTTCTTTAACTTGCAGTTGTGAGTATTTGATCTTCATTTTTTAATTAAAACTGAAGATGTTCATGTCTCGTTGTCTCTGCACTTTATCATTTTATTGCAGTAGCGAAGGAAAGCTTGCGAATGATTACCTTTTATCTTTTTTTTGTCCGCTAATTATTATATTATGAAGTTTCGTTTTTCCTGGTCAATGTTAATGAGCTATTCTTTTTTTTTTGTTTGTCATTTTCTTACAGAAGGAAGAGATTGAAAATGAGATTAAGGAGGAGATTAGGGAGGATAACTTGCCTTTGTCTGAGGTGGGTATTGACCAAAACAAAGGTTATTTTTTTTTTGTTTCTTTAGTTTGTGAAACCTTTATCATTTTCTTTTATATATATAATTTCACTAGATAATTGTACTTCTTTATGCCATGATTATCGGAGTACATTTTCTATGTTCTTATAGTGAATGAAATGTGATTATATTCTAAAAGATTTGTCATTTGTTGTTGAGATGCAAGTGTATCAAAAAAAAAAATGTGTACCATAAAAATCGTCCTTCGACTGAAAGAAGGCAAACAAGATAATAAAGATAAAAAAGGGCCTCTCATAAATAGTTTGCTCTGTGAAAGATGTGGTTAGTTATACTACATTGTTGTGGACCTTGTGGTTTAGTTGAAATAGGTACTGAGATTAGTTTTTCGATTGATAAGAAACCCGCCGCAAAATCAGCTTTGTTATAGAAAATAATGTCCTACAAGAAGTGAACGAACATCCTGTTGTTAGGTGAACATTGTTCAAATCAGATATCACATTTTGTGCAGTGGTTAGTATTTTTGAAACTGGGAATTTACTCATGGTACTTAATATGGGTTTCTGAGAAGCTTGGTTATTGCTTACTCAAGTATTTGTTGGGTGCAGGGACTTCCTATTTTATTTACCAATGTTCATTTGCCAGCTAAGGTAAACATTCATGGTTTTGGGGACCGAAAGCGGGGAATGCTATGAAGTCAAATACCTTCCATCAAACAAACCCAGTGTGTGCTGGGGTGGCCAAGGTATGTTTTCCATTTAGTCAAAGATCTATATAAGGTCACACTTTCCATTGAATTTTTTACTTTTTTTTTTACTTGAATGTGTTTGAGTTAACCATTGGTTCTTTTTTTATGTTATGACAAAATGGTTATTTGCGCTAAGTTTAGTTCCTCATTTGTCTGCTTATTTTTCTCTTCTGTTTCCATTTCTTTAGATGGGTTTCTCTTCCAGTTATTGTTATTGAGGTTTGTTTCTCAATTGGTGTTTTTTCCTCTGTTTCTCACCCTCACGTTGAATGAAAGAAAAGGTTTTGACCAATTTGACTTGGAAGAGATTGTTTTGAGGATTTTGGGAATGCTTTAGAATTGTGAGTGGGGCCAGGAGGTTGGCTCCTGATTTTATAGAAGATACGTTTGTCTAATTAGTGGAAGATAGAACTTTTGCTTTGTTGACACTTGACAAGATATACAAGCGAGCGAAAGAGCACGGGCATAGGTATGATGAGGAAGAATTTCTTAGATTTTCTGATGTATTCGAATTGGTCTTGTGTTAGAAATTTAGTCAAGGGTATGACGGTAGGGAGGGAAGACTTTATTTTATTATTACAATGGCGCAAGTTTTTTTCTTCCTCACCGTGTTCTCTTCTCATAAAGTATGAAAATTGTTGGCGGGTAGATGATGTTTTAATTGGTATTGTTATCAAGTGATTATTAGTGTAGTACTGTAGTCTATGGACTGGTATTGGCTTCTCATTTTCTTTTGAATACTGGAATTGATGAAGCAAATAACTATTTGGCAAGGTACTGAACGTGGCAGTAGTTGTTTCTGGTAAGGGCTCGTGGCAGTAGTTGTTTCTGGTAAGGGCTCGCCTGGATCTCCAGAGACGATTCAAGGGAGATGAGTGAGGGAGAAATCAGTCACCCTTGAATCATTTCCAGGGTAATGATTTACTGGAGAAGTATTGTTAGTGGTTTGGTTGTGGGGGAGAGGGGGAGGGACGAGGAGAGATGATGGTGTGCTGTATGAGAAAGAAAGGGGGTATGGAAGAGAGAGATAGGTGATTTGTGGGATGAGGGAATTTTTCTGGGATGGTAATGCGTTGATGGAGTTGGAGGGAGATAAGTTAGGGAGGTATTATTTCAGTCCATCCAAACCATTAAAATCCAGTAATGATTACTCCTGATTACTCCTGTAATGATTACACTTCTATGACTGCCAATCCAGGCGTGACCTAAATGTAATCCTTTAAGAAAACACACATTTCTCACACCTTAATATGTGTACGTTGTGTAAGTGAGATAGTATTGACTTTAGAGTACAGAGTATAGAGTTTATCAGTTAATATGTCAGAATATCGTAAAAATGTAAAAAGCGGCAGTAGTTGATAAGAGTATTTTGTTGTTAACTTTTTTTTGATTTCCCTAATTTTTCATTTTCAAATTTTTTTGTATTAAGATGATGCCTAGCTGAAGGTGGCAATGATCTGTGAATGCATACAAGACGACTTCTTGGAATTATATGGGCCTAAAGTGAGGCTAATTGTTTTTTTAATGGGATAAAGTCTATATTGAGTATATTTTAGTATTCACCCTTTAGTTTGTTTGCTTGTGACAAGCGTATTTATGTTTAAGCTGAAGTTTGTTTATTGTCTTTTGGATTTTTCTCAATCATACTCAAGAATATGTCAATTTCTAGAGCTCTTCATTATTGCGTGGCTTTATTGTAGACTAATTGCCAAAGTTTATAACCTTTTGAGTTAAAAATAAATGGTGTATTGTCCTAGAATCAATCTTATGAACTTAGATTCCTCCTGAAATTCAATTTGACTTGGAAGAACAATGACCGCAAGTACTTGGCCAGTTTGTGACTTTCCCCCCTCTTTAAACTCTGGAATTCATAGTATCCAAAATTATAGTAAGATAAGCTTAGACATTATTATTTCATTTTACAGCAAGAGGTGATTTTGCTGTTAATCCCCATTATGGTTCACATCCTTTAAGTAGTAGTTATAATTATATCCAGAAAACATGGGAGTCTTGGCACTTTTTTACTATAAATATAATATACTTGGCCTGCAGAATGTGTGCATACGAGAGTTTTTGGTTTATGAATTTTGTTGCTGCAAAGGCTTTGGTGCTTATTCTTCTCATTTTTTCTTTTATGGGTATGTAGGTTTCTCATGTGGGGTAAAATTTAATCCGCAGGCATGTGGCTGAAATATTGAACGCAACCAATAAGCCTTTGATGATGATTTTCTCAGCTAAGTGTCCATTGCAATTAGAACCGCGACAAACAAGACCTCTTTTTGCAGATCAACCTCGAAGTCACACTTCCAGTTGGTTTTTATTTATTTTTGATGATGATATTCATTTTTATTTATAAATTGTCATACTACTCATATATAGTTGGTTTTTTGTAAGATAGGTTGTCTTTTATAAACTCTTGCTTTAGATAGGTCTAAAGTCAAGTCCTTGCAGGTGGCGTCGATTGGGAATGTGCAAAATGGCTTAATGGGTGGAGTGAACTTTTGGAAAGTAATCAGATTGACGGCACGACACGGCACAATCCCAGCAGCTGGTAACCGCTGCTTCCCTCTGTTTTCCTGAATTTAATCATTTGTTGTTCTTGCTAGCTTACTTTTTTTTTGTGATTTATTATGTGGACTGGTTTGAACTTTTTAGAGTGATAAACTTGAATGATGGATGGAGGTTGGTGTTGATTTGAAAATGAAAAGAAATTAATTGTTTAGCATGCAAATTGTGCCATTCCTTGGTTACATTGACGTTCGAGTATGATAGAACGGGTTGTTGGTTTGTTGGTTTTGGTTAATGATGATTGATATAAGTTAAGTAGACCTATGATCATATGCATGCATCAGGTGTTTTCATGTTCTTTTGGCCACATTGTATTCTTTTGGCTTATAATTGTTGACTCGGTAAAGTTAACATGTCGAGGGAGACATTGATGTCGAATTGTCAAGATATCTTTAGATGATGATACTGCTTAAAAAAATAAAAACTAGAGATGCTACTACTCCCAAGAAAGAAATAGTATGATACCATTAGTTTGAATCACTTGACCATGATGTTCCTAGATGGGTTACTTCTGATATTATTACTCTTTGTTTAATAAGTAGTAAAATTGGAAATGTAGAATCCATGAGATGATATATCTTTGCTATTAGGGATTGCATTTGCATTTATATTTTGCCAAATATGGTAGGTGTTTATGGACCGGAAGGGTGATTGTCTGAATAATTCTACACAAATAGAGTTTGCCTTGTATTTTCTTTTCTGGCACTTTTTCCATTCTTTAAGCCTTTTATTTGTACAATGTTATGCAGTTATGCCTGGTGGTTTGATATGCCTACTTTCCATTTTGTTGTTGCCACTCCAAATATGAAATATGTCCATCTGATGAATGTGGGGACATGATATCAAGAGTATCAGAAGAAGGGGAAGAATGTAGCTCTAAATAGCGAAGAAAAACTTGCCGCATTGCCGTGACGCACAAGCACTTGCTTTACAAGTTTTGTCATTCAAGTTTTTTTGACTCTGCGTTTGTTATTGGGTAGCTCTGTTTTAATTTAAAAAATAAAAGAAATGCAACTCCTTTACAGTGGTGGTTTTATATAAAGATGTTTAAATGTTTTTGATTGAGATTCTTGTGTTGTACCACTTACTTTAGAATTCTATTTAACTTCGCTCAATTTCCAATGCTGCTATTTCTTTATTTGCTTTTTGGTCACTATGATTGAGTCTATGTCTTCAGGTCATGCTCTTCTTAGGAAGGGGTGGGTTAGAGTCTGGAAGGAACATAATGAATGCATGTAGTAAGGAGTGGTGAAAAATGGATTTTTTTTCTTGTGCATTAGGCCGTTTGGTGGAAAAGGGGTGGTTAGGAAGGTAATAGGAGGGGTTTGGAAGATAAGAAGGGAGCTGGTTTGTCAGTTGATTGAATTTGGAAGTAGCTAGGCTAAAAGGATCCGATTCTGTGATAGGTTGCTAAACTAAAAGGCTGGAGTGTGGGAGAGAGAAGTAGAGATGTTAGACTGCTGGAGGAAAGACTTGAGGAAGATGTCTACAATTAGTTTCTATCCAAAAAAAAAAGGCTGTAATTAGTAAGGAGGTTATAAGGAAGTGGTTAATTCAGGTTGAGAGAGATTATAGCCGAAAGTTGAGCGGTACAATTGGAATTTTAACATATAATGACCCGTATTGGGCAACCAGAATTAAGGAGGAAGATTAGAAATTTGGGTTGAGATAGACATGGAAATGCCTAGCAGGCTATGCATAGAGAAATTTGTCGGGTTAATCGTGGACTGTGAAATTGATGATGTTGCATGTGAATGGAGTTTCAGTTTGGGTGGGCAATTGGCAGGGGTGGGTGAAGTAATGAATTATATGAGAAAAAGAACCGTGTTTATTTTCTGTTTAGTTTGAATGATTGAACACCTGGTTAATCTGAGAAGTGAAAAAGACCATTTAAGGCTTGAAGCACCATTCCAAAGGTTTGTTTTCAGCAGTGTACATGGAAATAGCTAGCAGGCTATGGATAGACATTTTGTCCGTTAATGGTAGTGTTATCCCGGAGAGCAATGGGTAGAAAGGACTTGAATCAGAGAGGGTGATGCATGCTGCTAATAGGGGTTTTGCTTTTGAAAACCACAGCTGACTTACCAGATTAATTGGCCCAAGATGTGGTTCTAGAACTAAGCTGCAGTGCTAGATCGTCTTTGTGAGGGACTGACACAGAAAAATTAATCTGGTTTTTTCTCCCCTTTTTCGTTTTACATTCTGATTTCATTATCTTACTGTATACTTAAACCCTATAAATCAAATGGGTTCCAAAAGAAAGAGAGGGGGGTGGGGGTCAAAAGGAAAGAAACAAACTCTCATAGCTTGGGTTAATTTGAAAGTAGAGAAAAGAAATCAGGAGTGAGGAAGTTGAGGAGGGAGGACAAATTGGATAAGCTTTATTGTCTTTAATGTGTTGGTAAGAGCAACACCGGATTATATGTTTGCTCTTTATTCCTTATTTGTTGATTGGAGCAAGGACTGTAGCAGGCCAATGCTTTCAGTGACAGTAAAACCTCAAAATGCAATCGGTACTATTAATTGATATAAGTGTACACTTCTCCTGTCCAATAAACTGATCGTTCTTTTGTTATTTTTGGCCCAAGGTTAATACCTAATACAAATACATGTGGAAAGCCAGTGAAGAGGGAAGAGGCCTTGGAGAGGAACAAACAGAGAGAAAGAGGATGGTGCGAAGAGCTGAGGTGAGAGCTGATGGTGCGAAGAGCTGAGGTGAGAGCTGCATTCAGAAGCCATCCACAAGAGAGGAGGCAAGGAAAAGCTTATCAGATGAAGAAAGCAAGGAGTCGTTCTTATATTTTATCATTGAACGCGTTTGGTTTTTTGTAGGGGTTTTGTTTGGCCCCTTCTAATTGAAAGTTAAAGAATCTCTGACGATGAATCATATAAACGCATGTAACACCTTTTACCATGATGTGGAGCCATTTCTTGCATTTTCTGGTGTTTTATCAGAAAATAGTGTTAACACAAGTTTCATAAAAGGGAGGAAAATATTTCTGGTCACTACCACCAAGTTTCTCATTGGCACTGAGGTGCCTTGGCTGTTGGCCTGTTGCCACCCCTATTTTCTGGGTTCATATTCAATGAAGTAAGGAGTAGTCTGTATCACATCAATTATTAATTTACGATGTATGCCTTTGATTCTTTGAAGTACCAAGGTTGGGAAAATGAAAGAACCGATAATGAATTAAAAAGACATATTGTGCAAATTCTCGGTTGATTATGGTAATGTTTGGTAACGAAATAAAGGAAGGTCATGGAAATAACAAATTTTTAAAAAGGCTCAAGGTAAGACACTTGTAAAACGTGCTTCCTCCGGTGTTCATTGTCTCGGTTTGAAGGGAAAGTGTAAGGGTAACCCTAATGGGAGGTTTAAAAGATTTCTGTTATTTGGTTTATGGCAATAGAAAATGTATAGACATTGAATGAAAAGAAAGCTGGAGAAGAGTGGGAAAAATTAAAGAGCCGAGTGGGGAAAAATTAAAGAGCAATTGAAGAGCCATGTGATATAGCAAATTAAATAAAGTACAATTTATTTAGCTTGTAACAAAAGGTACAATGTGACATCTATGTGAACTAGAAATTGGGCGAAGTACTCGATACTTGGAAAGAGTTGAATGAGGACATCTAACAAAAGGTACAAATTAATTAGCCTATATAATAAAGGACGAATAGGGCGAAGTAGACATCTATGTGAATTGGAAATTGGGAGGACAATGTGATTTGTTAAATGAGGAAAGCAAATAATGAGGGTGATTTGTGTATTTTTAATAAATATTTCGAAGAATTAAATTTCCCATTGTTATTAAATGATTACTGTATGATTTATCAAAAAGGTTAAGAGAAGTAAAAGGGAGAAGATATATGCATAATACCGTTAAAAAGAAGAGGGGGGAACATACATTCACAAATTGCAAACTAATTAGTAATTGTGTAAGTGTGAATTTTCTATTTAGTAACTATAATTTTGTGATGTGATTTGTTATTTAGATTTTTATTTGAAGAAACCCATTGCCAT
>ONZK01003171.1:0-10192 GCA_900322385.1 Pharnaceum exiguum
GAAAAAATAGGCCCAGCGTCGGTGTTGGACCAGGACGCTGGGCACAACGTCTAATTATTAGACGCTGAGCCCAGCGTCCGGGTCCAAGTCCCGACGCTGGGCCTGTAAAGAAAAAATAATTAAAAAGCATGTCCAGACACTAGGCTAGCGTCGGCTTAATTGGGCCGACGCTCGACCCATCGTTTGTTTCAAATGGTTTGTAGCCCACATTGTCAATCTGGAATGGTACTATTATTAAATGTGCCACAATATAACTGAGAATGTAACTGGTGTGATGGTAAGTCCTTTACCCCCTGCGCACGCGACTGAGGTTCGACTCCTACAGCGAGCAAAAGACATAATAAAGTGCTGACAGGGCGCGCGTGTGTCTTTTAAATTGCAAATTTCTCTTCTTTTTTTAGAAATCCCCAGCGTCGGGAGACTTAACTCGTTGCTGGGCTCAGCAACGGGTGATTGATTTCCCGTTGTTAGGCCTAGCAACAAAATCCGACTATAGTTGCTAAGGGCTTAACGTCTGCACTTTTAGAAACTGGGTCCAACCAGTTGCTAGGCCAGACGCTAAGGCCCTTAGCAACTATTTTTTTGGCCCTTAGCATCTATTGTACGTAGTTGCTATTTTGCATTTTTTTTTGTAGTGTTACTCCATCTGAGGTGACAGGGCCTCTGTGGCTTATTCTAGACACACCAATAAAACCTTGACTTAGTATCTTATTTATAGGCCTAAGTTAGCTTGGAAAATAAGCAGAAAATATTTAAGAGATAAAATTACAATAATTTTATAATTACCTCTAAATTATAATTTTTCCTACCCTAATAATGATACCTAAAATATTTGTCGAATTATTGGTGATGTCTACATACCCAGGAATCATTAATACCCCGTCTAATATATAAAACGAGTTCACACAAATTTTTGTGTTTTTTGTCTCTGTTCCTGTATTTAATTTGGGTTATTTTCAAAAGTATCACCGTGAGGTGTACGATGAACACATCTAGGTGTACAATATAATATAATTTCAGGTTCTTAAAAATTAAGAAATAAAACCATCCCACAAAGTCTCTCCTAACGTGGCTGTGTTCAAGTTGGGAATCTACGATAATAAACATTCCGTATCGAAGAGACCGAAGTTCATAGTCTTCGCTTAAGTTAGGAATTATAATTCCCCACCACCTAACTCTGTTACCTGGCCAATATTAGCTGGATTGTGAAACTAGGAGCAAGCGTTTGGTTTTGGTTTTCCGAACCGTAGCTACCCATTTACAAGAAAAAAGGTGATCATTGCACGTACATACAAGATAGTACAACAAAAAGGCCAATATTCTTAATTGAAAACAACAATATGATTTGGATAATATCATAATATATTCGATTGGTAGAAATTTCATTCATACATGAAAAAGTGGTCCCTTTACCTCTAGTAGTAACCTTGAAATTTTTTCTTCCACTCACAAGATTTGAAAACAAAGCAAGTAACCTGTATGTTTTATGTTTTAATTTGAGTTTTGAGGTTTGATAGATTCTCCTATTTCTGATCTCACATTCTCATTTCTCACTACATTGTACTCAACTTTAATGTCTCGTTTATCTATCCCTCTTATAAACAAACAAAAATCACCTCAAATTACACGTACTATATATAACTACTCTTCCTTGAAACAGAATCTATCTGGTTACTACCTTAGTCTTCATAATTTTAGGCATGTTTCCCGGCAAGAGAATAATTTCTACCCCCAACAGCATATGCAGCTTACTTCTTATTCATATCATTGTATCTATCTTTACAAACCTTGCTTTGGCCGAGCCTCATAACACAACAAATTCAGTCTCCGCCATCTTAGTGTTTGGAGACTCAACCTCTGACCCCGGGAACAATAATTATGTGACAACTACTTTTAAGAGTAATTTTGCACCTTATGGAAAAGACTTCCCCAACCACGTTGCTACCGGAAGGTTCAGTAACGGAAGATTGGCTCCTGATTTTATCGGTACGTTCATGCTATAAGTTATATCACTTGTATATTGATGCATGTAACATTGCTTGGTCAAACGGATCACTAGTAGGCAAGTGCATATAAGTGTTTATCTGCTAATCTACAGCAAGTTATGTTGGCGTGAAAGAGTTAGTCCCGCCTTATTTGAACGCATCTCTAAGTATGGAAGAATTGGTCAGTGGAGTAAGCTTCGCTTCGGCTGGCTCTGGCCACGATCCTCTCACACCGCGTCTCAGTGTAAGTTACCATTTCTGTATAGTTCGATTTTGTTAATGATTTTTACTAGACAATATAACTAGCGAACAAATTTTTAAACGATAGTAGAATATAATAGAACCGATGTAACGAAATCATGTGAGGACGCACGAATATACAACGGTACGAGGGAGGACAGACTGATTCTGTTGAACATCGATCTAATTCAGCCTTGGGAGATAAAGTTGTTGTCTTTTAGGAACATATTTTCCAGACAAATCGACGAAGTGTATTCTTATCATTTTGCGTATATATGTATAATTGGATCACTTGGTTCAGTGTTCCGGCCACGACACACACTTTTTTTATTTTAGTGTAAAGGGAGGCATTGAAGGCGATAAAAATCGAGCTTTCATCCTTAAAGGATTGATGGTGTACTCTATACCACAAGAGCAACTCTCTCTTCTACGAGACGGATCATTAATAGCGCGCAAGTCTCTTATATGAAACGGGGTCAGATAATTTTTTGTCCAAGATGATAATGGCACTGCAAATGACCTACAGTTCACACAAATAGTTCTCGTCATCTTGATGTATTATTATCGTGATGGTAGTATTTAATTTATACTTTTGGAATAAAATCTCGGTAGATTAATTAATATCTATATAGTAGTTTTTGATATAATAATAAAGTAATATTTGTATAAAAGAAAATTAATTATACTATACTTAATTATTGACTAGAGCCTTAATCTTGTAAATCGGGCCTCCTAAAAATCTACTACATACGGCCCTGGAACAATTATATTTTATAATTTGTCTCTGTAAACAACCTCTCTGTTTTTTAAACAGGGGTATGGTTGCGTACATCCCGACCACGAGCACCCCCATCTAATGGGGATACACTCGATTGTTGTTGTTGTTGTTGTTGTCTCTGTATACATATGTGGTTTATATGCAAGTTTGCTTGAGTTATTGAATATAATTATTCATTTGTATGGCAAATTATATCCTACACCTAGCCTTTATATTTAGATAAGTAAATATTGAACTTTTATTTTATGTATTTGGTTGGAGATTATGCCTAATATACAAGATAGTTTAGGGTATACCCAACATCGTACACCTGGGTGCATATATTTGTAAAAAAACTCCAAACAATCAAAGGCACTACCATTATACCAATGTCAAATACTTAAATTAAGCGAGTGGACTATTTCCAGCTTTACCGGTACTAATTAAAAAATTGAAGTTATTCCATTACTTATAGACTTTAATTTTTGTTTACTCAACAGGGAGTAATATCAATGTCAAAGCAATTGGAATACTTCAAAGAGTACAAATCAAGAATACAGCAAGTAATGGGCGTGGATCAGGCAGATGAGCATATCAGGAGGGCTTTGTTTATAGTAAGCGCGGGAACTAATGACTACGTGGTAAATTACTTCACAGTACCTATCAGAAGAAGAATGTATACCATCCCCCAATATCAGCAATTCCTGGTCAAGAATATCCATCAATTCATCCAGGTTTGTTTCCTGTTAATTGCAAAGCAAACTCATCTGTAGTTAAGAAGTTAAAAAGATCCGTTTTATATATGATACTGGGTTAGTATGACCCCATGGGTACGTAAACAAAAATGAACTATCGGGTAAACAATAATGACCCTTTAATTTACACCCAGTCTCATATATATAAAATAGGTTCACATAAATTTTCTCAAATAACAAAGTGTTTTTTTTTATATTCAAAACATCAAAACATGTGATGTGCAAAGGAGAAAGGTACTCGATCAGGACTTTTGGAATGACAAATACTTGTACTCCGTATTTACTACTCCACTACTTTTTTTAAAGGAAAAGAGAGTTTTCATTAAATAATAACCATACTCCGCTCCACTACTTTGTGTTAGAATATTTTAACATATATAAATTAATTTGTTTGAAGATCAAGATAATAAGGTATGAATTTGTGGCTTCTTCTTAGAGAGCTTATTTTGAAAAATAATCTCCTTACTTAACAATTTAACATGTATAAAAGCTTCTTTTTTTTTATTACTCAAATAAGCTGCTACCAATAAAATGCAAATTAAACACCCCCATAATCATCATCACAATGCTGGCCAGTTCACTAAAAAAAAGTGAGCAAGGAGTCCAAAACCTACTTATGGTGTCAAGACCACAACACAATGCAACTATGATTCAATTTTTGTTATTCGTGTTTCTCATATTGACAAGGAACTACGGACATTTGAAGGGAGGTTTATTTCTCCTTCACCCTCCTCTCCAATATTCAACCTATTAAGCTCTCTACAAGCACGATATGGAACTCCTAGAGACGGGTCTTTTTATCTTTTAAAAAAACTTCACCATACATGGAAAATGCATCGAGTCAGAAACAGACAAATGTTTGCCAATTTCAGAGATCCTATGTTATCGAACCCGGTGTGCTCGTCGGCTCTGATGATTATGTCTTATTAGACTGTGAATTCTCAAAAAAAAAAGATTGTCAATTCTCCAGCATCAAGGATCAGATCGATCTATAATGCTTTCGTCATACGTGATCTGTGACAAAGTGCCCTTTAAACTGTTCGTGCTGCTAATATGTAAGCGTCGTTTGGCAGATTTCTAAAATATCCTCTAGAGTGACCCCGCTGAAATTAAACAAATTAGCCCAACATCATGCACTTGTATGTGAAGCAGTACTGAAAATCAATTTAAAATTATAAGGTTACGTGTTCCGTTTTTATTGAACATTTTCAAGGAAAAAATATATAAACCTTTTTCATATATGAGATTGGGTGTTAATACCCCTTGCCTATATAATAATGACTCTTTGACTATATAATAATTACCCTATAACTATATAATAATAACACTCTCTTGCATAATCTCATAAATGAAACGAGTTTACATAAATTTTTCTCTTAAAATAAAATATCATTGTTTACGGATAAACCAGGCCAAATACTTTATTTTTCTTTTTAAACTTGACATCAACTCATTGAACAATTGTATCTTTTTATGAAACATGCAATAGTGTGAGATGCATGACATCACTTTAGGTGACTTATTCATATATGACAACAGAGCTTATGGGACGAAGGAGCTCGAAAAATTGCAGTTGTAGGAGTGCCACCAATGGGTTGTTTGCCGGTGGTGATCACAATCAGGTCAAATACCTCCATTTCACGACGTGGCTGCATTCAGACTATGTCCTCCGTTGCTAGAGATCACAACCAGCTTCTCCAGGCTGAGCTTATTTCCTTGCAGCTTAGCTTGAAGGATCATGGAACTAAGCTTGTTTACATTGACGTTTACACACCTTTGGCTGACATGGTCCAGGGTAATTTCAGCTATAGTAAGTTCCACACTCGTTACTTAATTTAATCATTTTTACGAAATTCTTTTAGAGTAGATTTTTTTCCCAACTTTTTCCTTGATGGGTGTATTAGCAAATGTAGCATTCATGGGTCTCTGATAAGTGATAACTAATCTACTAATCTAGCTCTGTTACAAAATTGTTATCAAGTTACCAGCAGTACATCAACGCTCAATTGAGTCAATTCTACAGTATCTTCATTTGATAAATATATCTCTGATTTTCGTATTGTACGTACAGTCAGCTGCATAAAAATATTGTACTTCTGTCTAATTATAATTAAGACCTCTCTTATTCAGAGTGTGTATTAGTATACATCAAGACTGTGTCTTGGAAAATGAATTACGTACGGGACGAACTTGTTAAGTTAAGGGACCTTTTAATTAACTATTTCAAAGACACTAACACAAAAGTTGATCTGGTGTTTTGTGTAGGTTTTGAGCACGTAAGCAGTGGGTGTTGTGGCACAGGTTATCTGGAAGCAGCATTTTTGTGTAATCGAGGATCTTATGTTTGCGATGATGCCTCACAGTACGTGTTTTGGGACTCTATTCATCCTACGGAAACAACTTACTACCTCATCTTTGAAACACTTCGTCCAGTTATTGATTACGTTATTAGAGGTTGAAACATTCACCGAAAGCTAATGAATTTTGTGAAGTGCGCTAAGTAATTGATTCTTTAATTCAGATGTTTTGGTGGCTGCCAAATTTCGGGTACATGATGGACTTATTAGATGTTTTGATGACCTATACATGGTGAGACAGAATGCAATATCCATGATGACCATGGTGTACTGTTGAAAGTGTCCCGTACTCCCAACCTCCCATCGATATGCTGTGTAGTGTAGCCGTGTACCTCTGATCACCAAACTCAGTTTTCCTATGATCAACAAAATATAAATACGACCGTCTTAAAGGTTCGCTTAAAGAGAACCGAAAGTTACTTGTTACTTCTACACTGTAGTATCCTAATAGACAATCCCATATTCCCATACATGTAGTGTAATTGACTTAGTGTAAAACCTATTATGCTCTAAAAAAACATGCACATGAGTGATGAGTCACACGATGTCACGATTATATACGTTGTTGAGGCTTTTACGGTTTTACCTTTTACATTATATTGTAAGATTTAATTATTCATGTGAATGAATGAACACAATTAATAGTTACGTACCTTGAGTCTCCATTGCAATTGTTGTGTTGTATCACCACCAAGGTTTTCCACTTCCCTCCTTTACCGGTCCAGAAGACAAACTGACAGGGTGATTGTGTCTCCACCTATTTGGTTGTGTAAAACCCTAAAAGTAAAGTGGGTGTGGGAACCTTGGCTTATATTTATAATAACATATATTGGGCCCTCTCTATCACAGGCCCAGCCTATTAAGCCAGTACTTGTCCACATACACATAGTAATAATAATATATATATGGGATCCCTTATTATTTAATTCTGTCAGACTGGACCAATCAATAAGTCCACATCCAACATATATTTCATTCGTGTAGAGATCGATCAGCATAACTGTATTATTGAGACTGGGATTTTGTTTAAAGAAATTACCAAAAATAGAAAGCTGAAGAACAAAATAGAAACATCTAGAAATGGAATACCAAATTAAAAGATTTAAAAAAACAGAGGAATATTATCTGTTTTTCTTCCTTTTTTTTTTTTTGAACCGAGAGGAATGCAATTGTTGGCCTTTGTTTTGCTGGGGAAACTTGTAAAAAAAAAGTTGTTTGCAAAAAAAAAAAAGTTGTTTAGAACTAAAAATTATGCTTGGTAACTTTTTCACTTAAATAATTTCTAATTAACAAGCTATCCTCTCCAAATTGGTTGACATCAATTGGTTTGACCAGCTAACAAAGCTAACAAATCAGAGTCCAGCTACCAGGTATAAATTCCACCTAGGTGCCAAAGAAGACCATTGTTTCTGAAGTACATATTCAGCACTAAATGCACTATATATCCGTTGACATATCCAGAATGTATTTAGACAAAAAAAAAAGTTGACAAGACACCGAGGCCTACTCCGAGGCGCATTAGCAGTGATTCAGTGGCAGCACAACTCAAAAAAATTGTTGACCAATATAAGCGCAACTATTAATTTTTTGATAGCAATATTTCTTTAAAAAGAAATTTGAGCAGTGATATAGAGCAATATAAGTGCAACTATTGATACAAGTAGACCACCTAATTAATCCTAGACGCAGCTTGGCAAAGCTAATCAAAATAAGAAAAGGTAATCTTAGTCTTCACTGTTGGTACAAGTAGACCACCTAATCCTTGACGCAGCTTGGCAAGTCTCAACTTACATAATGTCCGCAACACAAAAATTTCAAAGAAAAAAAAATGAAAGGCTATTAAAAGAGGAAAGGAAAAGGAACAAAAGCGAGATTTAAAAGAAGAAGAAAATGGAAAAAAAAATGTGTTGGCAGAGATGGTTGGCACATCACTTGAACTCTTGGAATATCGGGGTTCAAGTCTCATCACCCACATAATAGGGCTCCTTATCATTTAAAAAAAATGGAAAAAAAAACCTTGTATTTGCTTCTACCAACATTGTTGTAAATATCATTTAGTTTAATGGCCTCAAGTTGTTATTTAAGACTAGTGACTTTTCACTTGTCCTACATTGGTGAGGAGAGAACAAAAACTAGTGTTTATTTATGTTTGTTCTATACTAACTTTCAAGTTGAGTTGGTGAGTGGAGACTATATTGACTAATTTGTTGGGTTGACATAGACCACGCGCGCGCGCCGCCCGCCTAGCCCAGCCGAGGGACTTGGGATCTTGGGTATGGCTCTGGGCTCTTGGCCTACTTGTGGGTGTGGGTTGGGTCTTGGCTATCTTTTTAGACCAAGTCAGATTACATTTTCTAGCTGTTAAGTTTTAGTAACAGCTCCATCAGTTTAATTTCGTAACAGCTCATTATTTACTAGCCGTTTTATGACTGTTGCACAACAGCTCTCTACAGATCTATTTCTGACTGTTGGGAGCCTTTGTAACTCATGTGATTAATTTCATTTATTCGGTATTAACACAACAGTTTCTTTGTGATTACTGTCCAGGTTCATTCTGCTAGACAGTATAAATAGGTGTGTCTCATTGCTGGTTGAATACACCAAATAGAGCAACTACTTCTCTCTCTAAACACATCTCTTCCTCACCATTCTGAGTCAGGTTTAATCCCTTCCAACTCAGCTCCCTAGAGTGCCCTACTGAGCAGTGACTGTATTACCTTCAAAGAGAACCAATTGTGAGTTTGAGCGCCTCGGACTGTCGACAAATCTCTTTTCAGGCAGTTAGATCACTCACGATACAGTAATAGTCTGAAACTATTGTCATTGACGGATACCACATTGCTAACAAATGAAAAGAGATTACTATTAGTACTCGTCAATGGCCCAAGCAGACCAAACTGCTCTTCCAACCATCTCCTCGTTTTCCAGAGCTCTTCCAGACCTCTCGAAACTAGAGCCTTTGTCTGCCACTAACTACAAGCGGTGGTCACAGAGGCTCCTCACATACTTCGAGCTTTGGGAGGTTGACCATGTTCTGTTCAACGACCCTCCACCAGATACTGATCCTGTTGCTGTTGTTGTTCAAGTGCCATCCGATGAACAAGTTGCGGCCCATGAACTAAAGAAGAAGAAGTTTGATCGCCATAACAGGCTCCTTCGTGGACATCTTCTGACCCATATGCCTAATCACCTATTCGACCTCTATCAACCAATGAAGTCGTCTAAGGCAATATGGGACGCATTGGAGAAAAAGTTTGGTGCTGATGATGCTGCAAAGAAAAAATATGTTGTTGGACAGTGGCTGCGTTTTCAATTGGTCAATGCCAAGCCCGTGATGGATCAAGTGCATGACTATGAGAACATAGTTGCTGATATACTGAACGAAGGCATGAAGATGTGTGAGGTTCTTCAAGCTTGCGTTCTCCTAGAGAAATTCCCCCCTTCGTGGACCGCGTACCGCAATCAGCTAAAGCACAAGAAGCGTGTTTTGCCCTTGCAGGAACTTATTAGCCATATGCAAACAGAAGAGGCTAATCGCATAAAAGACAAACAGGATTCTCTTACCCTTACTAATAATGTTTCTAAAGCTAATCTTGTTGAGTCTTCTAATGCTAATGCTAATGCTAATGCTAATAATTCTGTGAATGTTAAGACAAAACGAAAAGGCAAGAAGAACCAGAATGGTGGCCAAGGCAAGAAACAGACTTAGTTCAACAAACCTGAAGGTAAAGTTCAGAAGCCAAAGGGTGCGTGCTATGTCTGTGGAAAGCCAGGTCATAGAGCCTACCAGTGTTCTCAATGCAAAGGACCACCACCCACTGCCCCACAGGCTAATCTTGCTGAAAATGACGAAGTCATTGCTGCTGTGAGCGTGGAGGCAAATATGATTGCCAACGACATTGATTGGATCCTCGACATAGTTGCTTCCAGACACTTTTGTTCTAACAAGGACCTGTTCCAGGAGTTCCAGGAAGCTGCAGATGGCGAGCAAGTCTACATGGGAAACTCCAGTACCGCTGGAGTTTTGAAAGATTCTCCTTAAACTTACTTCTGGCAAATCTTTATCATTGAATAATGTGTTGTATGTTCCTTCCTTAT
>ONZK01003179.1:13111-32002 GCA_900322385.1 Pharnaceum exiguum
TAATTTCTATCCAGATCAATTAGTTCAATTTTTTTTTACAATTTACTATTTCCCTTCCCTAATTGACAAACGAAATACCCCCTACCACGTAAGTACGTAACACCTGACAAGATTCACGAACTGTCCGGATGAGCAATTGATCACGTGATTTCAGCAATTAATCAACACAAAACCATGCACCCAAACAAAAAAAAAAAAAAACCCACACAAACACACACAAAATAAAAGCGAAAAAAAAGACAAAGCGTCTTTCCAACGCTGACTAAACACTGGTTTAAGTTCTAACCGCGCGGAAATGCACTAGAGTTAGTACACTAGCATCATATATATCATTCATAACTGCCACTCCCTTCCTTTCCCCCGGCGTCCTCCTCACGCCACCTAACTCACCCACTATATAAACCACCCACCCCCTTTCATTCCACTCTCTCTCCTCAATTTCCCAATCTCTCTCTTCGTATACGTCTCCACGTCATCATCATAATCATCAAAATTTAACAATGGCGTTATTCACTAACAATCATAACCCAAACAAGTCCTACGAGGTAGGTACCACCTTACGTCATAATTCCCATTCCCTTAACATTTCTCCTTTTTCTTTTGGCTTCTTTTAATTTAATATAATCTTCGTTTGTTTTTTGTTTTTTATAAAAAAAATGCAGGTGCCACAGCCACCGACGGATTCAATCTCAAGCTTGTGTTTCAGTCCTAAGGCTAATCACTTGATCGCCACTTCTTGGGATAATCAGGTTCTATATATTAATAATAATAAAATATAATAACAATTGCCGCTTTCGTTGTTTGTCTTTCTTTCTTCTTTTGTTTTTACGAAGTGATATTAAATGAACGCTAAAATTTGGAATTACTAGCTAACCAAAATGGGTCACTAATTTACCTGTTGTAGTTATTAATGAACCCGTCTCATTTAAATAAAGTTAATGTGAAGAATGTTATGTGTTTTTTTTTTTTTGTTGGGTGTGTTATGTGTAAATTAGTTGTTAGGAAAACTCTCAATTGCAAGAATAAAACTACAAAATAATTAAAATAGAATCTTTGAAAAATGCGAAATCTTGGACAACGGGAATTACCGAATTACTGTAGTGGACAATTAATTCTAGACGGACAGAGGGAGTATGTGATTTTGTCGAGTACAGAGAAACAAGTTAAACAGATGGTACATTATCCACTTGGCTTATTGTTAGACAATTGTTTCGTCCAAATAAAGTTAATTTAGGCGGTATATGATTTTTCGGTTAGTTTCTTGTTTGTCTTTAAAAGAAATTTAGTGGAAATTTAGGATGCGATTAGGGAGTACTAATTCTCCTATTTATTAGACGAGACCCTGCCTTGTTGTAGTATAGAGTAAAGAGGAAACTAGTGAACGGTTTGCTCATAGTATTTGGCTATAGCAATGGGAGAACGTTTATATCTCCTTTTTGCTTATGTAAACTAACAGGAAAGAATATGTGGGTCCCGGTTGTGATAGAAATGTGGAGAGGTTGCCTCACTATAGCTCAATAGAGTGTCGGATGTCAGTTTATTTGTAGAGTGAGAAGGACCGGAAAATGAATATATAGTAGTTGTGGTCATGAACATTCATTGGTTCTTTTCATTCCTTAGCCAGTGCAATACAGTTTTTAGTTGTAGTGATCTTCATAGATTTGAGCTAGACATGCTTTGAATGTTATCTTTGCGTGCCCACTTAATCTGGAAGGTGGCCACTAGTCACGTGTACATGATGAAAAGAAGGGCTCATAACTTGTGTTGTCATATCTGATGCCCTTTAATGCATTGTAGGTTCGTTGTTGGGAAGTGATGGCTAGTGGAAATAACATTAGCAGTGCGCCAAAGGCTTTTATATCACATGACCAACCGGTATGGTGATCTTATTCTTCGTATTCTTTTCAGTTTTCTTGTCGTTGTTATTGAAAGAACTCATGCGGGTTCATTTGAGCTAATACTGTTAATGGAAATTTTAACTGAATTGGCTTGTTAAGAGCGACATCGTCTACCCTACATGAGACCAACATATTAACAGAGTAATTAGTAAATTATTAGTCTATCTGACACTTTAATGAATTGAACACCAGTGAAGTTTTTGATTAGAAGTTACCCTTCTTCATGGGATGCTAATCATCACCAACTCTTGTTTCTCTTTTAGGTGTTATGCTCAGCTTGGAAGGATGATGGAACAACTGTTTTCTCCGGGGGCTGCGACAAGCAGGTCAAGATGTGGCCTCTTCTGTCAGGTGGCCAAGCTATGACAGTGGCCATGCATGATGCTCCGGTTAAAGACTTGGCCTGGATCCCACAGATGAATCTGTTGGTTACTGGAAGCTGGGACAAAACACTTCGGTCAGCATTTATATTTTCTTCCATCTTTTCCTGTTGGGTGAAAGCTTTTACCTTACTTCTTCCTTGTCATGTGCATCCTACTTGGAGTGATCATGAATGCAGTTTAGTAACTTTTTGGTTTTTACATTCTGGTCTTTCTGAATGTGTTAGTCATGTCCACGTAAATCATAATTGAC
Source organism: Pharnaceum exiguum (assembly GCA_900322385.1). Classification (NCBI taxonomy): domain Eukaryota; kingdom Viridiplantae; phylum Streptophyta; class Magnoliopsida; order Caryophyllales; family Molluginaceae; genus Pharnaceum; species Pharnaceum exiguum. The sequence continues at coordinate 15,643 of ONZK01003179.1, forward strand.
TTGATAATTTTGGGAGAATGAACTGTTATGTATTACGAGAATGAGACGTGAAGGAGAACTGTTGGATACTTGGGCCAAGGACTACCGCTGTAGTGCATATTGCTCTTGCACGTGGTAACTAGGTGATCTAAACCCTAGTTTCCTCTGGTGGAAGAGCTGAAGTGGGTTTTTAGCCTGTCTTGTTTGTTTGTATGACTATTTTCGGGATCCTGATCCTTAAACAGACTTCCATTGCTTTAATTGATGTATATTTATACTGGTGCAAGAGAAGAATTGTGAAGCATTTACCTCTTCTCTTGCGTTCTTTTTCTAAAATCTGTGACATTGACTTCAGGTACTGGGACACTAGGCAGGCGAATCCCGTCCACACTCAACAACTCCCCGAACGCTGTTATGCTTTGACAGCTAGTTATCCTCTCATGGTTGTTGGAACAGCTGACAGGAATCTAATAATCTTCAATCTGCAAAATCCCCAGGTGACATATATATTTTCTTTTAATATGGAGGGTTTTCCTTTATTCTTCATCTTGCTTTTAATGGGCAACTGAGCAATATCAGTTGTGATTTTTTGTGTGGACTATGATTATAGTTTTTTTTTTTTTGTGCATTTGGGAACATCATTCCTTTTGGTTTATCTCACCCTTTGCTAACTGTTTGGAGTTCTGAGCACAAGTGCTGTCGAGTGCTGTGTGTTCACTGTCCTTGACTCCTTGAGGCAAAGTTTTGGAAGATGTTCTGCTGTTGAAATTATTTCTGTTGATACTTGACTTTTTTTATGAAATTTGAACATCAATTGGTTACCACAGTATCTGGTGAACCCACTTATGGTCACGAAATTTATTTATGAACAATCAAATAAAGAGGTCTGGATTTCCCAACAGGAAGAGTTCTGTTCAATCAATAAATGATCGCTTTCAGGACAGTTTCTTAAGTTTTTTTATGGCTGATGCTGTTAAAGCCTTTGGACCCCCCACCCCCCCGAAGGGTACAAATTGTGGCTTGCGGGTTTGCTTATACTAGGTGATACTCTTAGATCTTAATGATGCAAATTAGGTTATACATGTTGTCGAGCAAAATTTGATTGGACTTGAGGATTGTTGGTTGCTTATACATTTCTAATGCTGTAAAGGAGGGATTTAGGAAACATATGGTTGAACCATTGTGAAGCTTTAACTGGCTCTGGTACCCATCATTAAGTCAGTTTTTGACCCGGAATTGAGGATTTTTTAACGAGAAAGAACCAAGCAGCTGGCATGACTCATGAGGAAAGTTAGCTGATCAGGATTTGGTGGAATGGCGTCAAAAGAAATTCCTCCACACTTTCTCTTCTTTTATTTAATTCTTTGGTGAATATTGTATGCTGCTTTTACCCATCTTGGAACTTGTAAATGTGGTAATGCTGATTGATTCATATTTGGTACTGCCGCTTCTTGCTTGTACTTGTATTTACATTGTCAAGATTACTTTGTCGTTTATTCAATCCTATGTGGTGGTCCCAGACTATTCGTTAACAGCATGCTATTGTCTATTTGATGTTTGAGTTCAAGACCGCCATATCTAGCTTATTTGGCTTCCACGCTTAAATGGAAACTGAGACTTCACACTATTTTTTTCTTCTGACAGAATGAGTTCAAGAGAATACAATCACCTCTTAAATACCAGACAAGGTGTCTTGCTGCTTTTCCAGATCAACAAGGTTTCCTGGTAAGAATTGGTCTTCCCAAATTCTTTATTGGGATGCGCCTTTTTGTGCTTCCATTGCCTTGTGGAATAACTTCCTCGTTTGCGAATTATTGAAACCCATTGGCTTTGCGAAAATAAATTATAACTGCCCCACATTTTCCTTTCTTATCTCAGTCACATAGGTGTGGTTAGAATTATTTCTCATGGTATGACTTCCCTATTAGCTTGGAAATGTATATTGAAATAACAAAATATTAGTGTGCGAGTCTGTAAGCTCTTGATTTACCGAAACAAGCATAGCATCTCTGCCTTTTGTTATAATAAATGAAATCTTTGCAATGGGTAACAAATGTATTGAAGATTCACTAAGTATTCAATTTCTTTTGGCTGTTATTTTGTGTTTTAATTTTTCTGCCTTCTCTTTGTATGTTCCGCTGTCGGAGTTGAATCTGTTTCTCTCCACGTTTCTTATGTCTTTCTTCACTATTCTTATGCCTTTCTTTGTGTGAAGTTGATCCTTGGATGATTTCTCACCTATAGGAATCTTAAGTAAAGACATCATAACTTGGTGAAAATTTGATTGCAGTTTTGAAGGTCATAATGGCAGATAGAATTTACGTACTAAGTTCAGATTGTTGCAGAGACCATTATTGCTGGGTGTTTGGTATGACATGGGTTCCAATTTGTTGAAGATACTGACAATCCTGGAGCTAAGATTCACGAATGTATCATTTTAAAAGATATTTGTCGGTTTGAGCTATTTTGGTAATTTGTTCATGAGAGTAGGTTTCTATTATGTGTTCAAGAGTTGTCCGATATACTTTGTCCGTCCAACATCTAAGAGACCTTGATCTTTACCTGTTACTCCTGTTAATTAAGTATCCTAGTAGATCAAAGCTTCTTTGCTTCGCTCATCTTATGTTGTTGTACTGTGGTAATACTATATGCGTCTGAGGGAAGGGGAATGATAAAGGTTATCTGTTTAGTGTGATTATTTTTTTTTTTGTATTTTTTAGCGGAGTTGCTTGGAAGAGCTAGTCGTCTATCTGTTCCTGAACCTTGTGATTGATTTTTCTTCTAGGTTGGCTCAATTGAGGGGCGGGTTGGTGTCCACCATATGGACGATGCACTGCAATCCAAGAATTTCACGTTCAAATGCCACAGAGATGGCAATGATATATTCTCTGTCAACTCATTGAATTTTCATCCAGTAAGTTCCAATCAATGTGTCTTTTCTCCAGGCTCAGAAGAAATGTGTCACTGAAATGTGTCTTTTCTCCATTTCCCTAACTCCTTTGGCTGCTTGTCTTGGCTGTTTCTAGAACTGTATGTCTCCAAGGGGGCTTGTCCATGCGTGTGTACAAAATAAATCAATTGCTCACTATGCTAGTCAAGTTCTGGAGTTCTATTTCTGCTACCTTAACTTGGTACTTGGTAGAGCCAAGGCTGTGAACGGCTTGACTTTGCTGTACATCAATAGAAAGAAAAAATGATAAGAGTGATCCACGAGCTTCTGTGTACTGCTTGACCTTGCTGTACATGATTAAACATTCATTGAAATTATAGAGAAAAAAAATCAAGTATTACATGAGCTTCAGAGCTGAATTTGAGGTGATATTATTAGACTCTGCATGCTAGGTCACCCTATGTTCCAGTTGGGCAACGGTTTGACTGAGTCAATTTTGAGTACCTTACTAGCTGTATTGTTTCGATTTTGAGAACCGTCGCAAGCAATTTTTTACAGACTGACCTATTGCCTGCATAATCATTGGAGACCTGGGAAGTACTCTTTTGTGCATGCATGATTCCGTGTACTATCTTGATATAAATTCTTAACTTGCCTTGGTTCTTCATTTCCTTGGGTCGGTTATGCTTGTTTGACTCATGATTCTCATTGTCTCTATCCAGGTACATGGCACTTTTGCAACTGCAGGCTCTGACGGTGCTTTTAATTTCTGGGACAAGGATAGTAAACAGAGGTTAAAGGTGACCTTCAAAAGCACCCTTACTTGCTCCCACATTCCCCCTTCTATTTGCACAGAATAGTCCCCATTTGCTGTTAATGTAGTCTTATCTGCACCTGTTCATTTTTGTGTATTTTTGGGGGTTTTCTTAGGGTGGGGATGGGTCGGGTTTGCCTTGTGATGATCATTGTCCTTTCCTGTTCTTGAATTTCTTTCTGTCTGACCCATACAATAACAGGCCATGTCCAGATGCAATCAACCCATCCCTTGCAGTGCATTCAACAGTGACGGATCCATATATGCTTACGCGGTATGTCCAAGTAGGCTTTTACAATGCTCACTAGTTCTCTCGTAGTGATGATTGAAGGAAAATACCATGTCACTGCTTGTTCTGTTCTCGCTAATCATCTCAAGTTCATCGTGCTCGTGCATTAATGTCAAGACTCAAGACCCTTGGTCTTCTTCAATGTAGTAGTACAGTAATTGTATATTATAGAGGTAAGGTAACTAATCCCTTCTGTTTTTTTCTGTTGGTACAGTCATGTTATGACTGGAGTAAGGGGGCTGAGAATCACAACCCAGCCACTGCAAAGACCCATCTCTTTTTGCACTTACCCCAGGTATAGTAATTTTGTCTCTTCTAAATGTTATTTCTTTAATTGACCTTCATTGCCATGCGTGACTTACATTTCACTGAAAATACTTGTTGGTGACACAGTCACTTTATGTTCCTGAAAGTCACCGAAATTAGTTCTTTGCTCTCCTTTTTTTTCCGACAATGGTGTTTGCTCTTTAATCATCTAAGTTTTGGGTATTTGAGTTTTCCCGGTCTTCTTGACAAGAAAGCCAGTGTCCATCCTACTGGTTAAATCGGAAAGCGGTGCATGTTTCTGTGATGTTACTGGTTAACATTGAGAAGTTGTTTTAGAAGATATACATGGATATTAGATCAGTTCTGATGACAGTGAATGTGTTGGGTCAAGAGAACTCCGTTATAATGTCTAAAATGGTGGTGTCTGTTATGCAGGAAGCTGAAGTCAAAGGCAAGCCGAGAGTTGGCAACACTACTCGGCGGTGAAGTTTGCATTCATTAGCCCATGAGATTTTGTGCTGTGCATACGTGGTTATTTGTTCCACTGTTAAACTAATGATGTTAGTGGTCTCTCGTGGTATTGATCACCTTGTGCATATGTTGCTACTTGCTAGACATAGAGTATGTTATGTACATATGAAGTATGAAACAGTAGCTCCAAACGTGATGTCAGAATTTCGTGGCAAAGGAAGTTGGTTCAGCCGCTTTTGTCAAATTGAAGAGTTCTGAGCTTGCAAATTTTAAGTAATCCGGAAGTCCCCAGTTACTATTGGGATAAGTGTTTTTTTGAAGGGAATCTGTTGGTATTAAGCTTGCTCAGCCTGCATATTTATCATATCTAATTTATTTTAACTATTTTATTTTAATTATAAAATTTTGAAAAAGCTGGTCATGTGAGTTTTTTAACAACGGAAAAATGATACAGCCAATCACTAATAATTAAGGCCTTGTGTAGGATCATGTGAGTCTTTTGTTTTTCAAATTTTTTTGAACTTGGTGATAATGAATTTATTTTTTAAATTAAAACATTGGACATGGTATATCTTGTTATGATTTAAAATCCGACAACAAATTTAAAAGCACTTTTCAAAAGTTGAAAATGATCTCAAACAAGTGAACAACACCTAAAATGATCATGTCTATATTATGATGAATACATCATAAACCGCATGTCCCAACAGACTAATTTTTAGGTTAGGTTGACATGCCTATGAATCTTATAGTTAGTTTAGTAACTTTTATGAGAATTAAAGTTTCCTCTATTTAGTGGATATATCAATTCACTTGAGTAAAACGCATGTGTAGTTTCATGCCATTTTTCTGTTAATATCATATATGATGCGATTAATCTTCTTCATTCATTTTTAAATAACTGAGTGTAACTGAATTAGAAAACCAACCATCTGATATCCTGTCATTAATCAGTCATCAACTCCGCAACTAAACACATTCGAAGTGTCTTCTCATCTACCTTAAGGACCAGTATATAAATCAACCAACATGACATATTTTAACATATTTGTAATAAGTAAACTAAAATCCCAGTACTACTCTTTAATAATTATCCCTCAAACAGCCAATTATACCATGGCCGTTCTTAAATTTTCACTCCTGTTACTAACCATATCAATTTTGATAGCAGCCACTGCAGTATCAGCAAGAGACATTCCTAAAGATACTAATGCAGTCACATCATTAGATGCTAATAATAATCTTGAGGCTAATGCAACAGCAGATTGTTGGTCAGCCCTTTCAGAAATCAGGTCGTGCTCTAACGAGATCATTGGCTTCTTCCTCAACGGGGAAACTGAAATCGACGAACCTTGCTGCCACGCTGTCGAAGTCATCTCTGATAACTGCTGGCCTGCCATGCTCAGTGTCCTTGGGTACTCAACTAAAGAAGGAGATATACTTGAAGGGTATTGTGAGAAGAAGTCTTCTGGTCCTCCTAATAAAGTTTCGGTTAATGCTGGCAATCACTCCTGACTTCTAGCAAGGATTTCTGTCTCACTTCTGTTTTTGCAGGTCTCTAGTTTTTGGAAATCTAGTCAGTGTTTAGGTTCAATGCTGGTCTGTTATGACTTAGAGATTTTGATGTAATATTCAACAGGGTTTCTAATAGTAATAAATTACTTTGCAAAATATTATTGGACTCTAAAATTGTTCTTAGATGAATACACATGAGATTAACGCTGAGAATTTCCTCATATACAACAACAACAACAATCATATATGATAGCTTATTTGACATCCTTACTTTAGACAAGCTTATAAACTAACAAGCTAAGTGATGATCCAGGATACATAATTATCATTAGCCAATAATTAACGAAACTGTCAAGTGACAATGTCAACCGTGGTTCTCAATCTTAAATTAAAGACCTCGGGTAACAAGATTAAATTCCACAGAAAAAAAGAAAAAGCAATGCTGGTTGATATAGCAGTACTTAGCTTTACCAAGATACTGAACCAAAGCAGCATGATGATCATTCTCAGGGGTTGGTAATGGTCGGCAATTACTGATTTCTAAAGTTGTACCATGATGTCGTTAAAATCATGAATAGAAGCAGCACTTTATAGGGTAAAAGGAAAAAATCGATTAGCCAATTAGGCAGGCAGACTATAGTTTCTATTACGAGATTGCAGAGATATTTTTATCTGTTTTCTCCTTTTCCAGGAGCGGATGTTGCTTTGTAGAGTTGAGAGCTCGCGTTCTTTCCATTACCTACTGTCAAAAGTGCGCACCAACACAACAACTACTACTACTACAACAACACCAACAACAACAACAACAACAACAACAACAACAATCTCAGTCGGAATCCCATCTCAGATGGGGTACTGAGGGAGTCTGATGTACGCAGCCTTACCCCGAAAGATAGGGAGACTGTTTCCAGAATGACCCTACTGTCAACAGTGCGCAACGTCTAGTGTAAATTTTGTGTTGTTTTGCACTACCTGATCAAAACCAGCTGTTGAAAAGACGACAAGTCTGAGTTTAAGACGTTTGCACATGAAGGAGAGAAGATGCGCCAGCTGCAAAGGGTGTGAATATGTTGAGAAACTTCATACCATTGAGCTAGCTAACCATGAGCTAGTGTCAAAAGTCATCACTAAGAATTGCTAGCCACTGATACTATGTCTCCTTGGATAAACAGATGGAGACACACTACTTGCAGGGCAATGCGGGTCTGATCCTGCTGGTTTATCACCTATATGGGCTATATCTGTTACTCTTTCTAAGGTTGCATACATCCCGACCCCAAGCACCTCATTGAATGAGGATTTACACGGTTGTTGTATCTGTTACTCTTTCTGCTGGTGTTCATTTTTCACTGCTGCTTGAAGGATTCAGAAGCTTGCATTCTTTTATCAGGAGTTCACGAGCAAAGGCTTCCAGCTTCACTCAAATTAAATAGGAACAGAGCTTAGGTATGATAGCTTTATGAACTTTTATTGGTTAACAATAAGAGCAACTGAATGTAAATTCCTGAGAATTAGGAAATTAGGCAATTATTTGGTTAACAACAATGGGTGCGTTTGGGGTTGAGGTAGAAGTGCTGTCAAAGCACTTTCTACCGCACTTTTCATTTTTTTGGGTGTTTGGGAAATTTTTAGATGTGCTGTACACAAACGTGCGGTCAAAAAATAGCCTCCAACCGCACTTTTTCCCACAGCTGACTCAATGGTACGGTAGAGCCACAGCACCGCACTTCTCTCACGTAAAATACACTTCTACCCTTGTTAAGCGCGAAAAACCCCCCCTACAGTCCTACCTATCTCGTTTCCCGCGATTCAGTACAAAAGAACTTACATTTGCAGTCACATACAGAGACAATCAATCAGAGATATCAGAAGGGAAATGCCTAAGCCTTTTCATTTTTTAATACATATATACATGTGTTTATACAACTTGGTACTTGTGCTGAATATTAATGTACCTACTGCTACTCTATTGATTCTATACTATTTTAATTAGGATGTTTGTGGGATGCAGTACGAAGTACTGTAGTAGTTTTTTTCTGAACTATAGGCCAACAATAGGCGGCTAGGTGCATAACCAAGCGTAGCCTTTTTTTTTATTGTCATAACTCAGAGAATTAAACCCTTTGAATCTAGTATGAAATATGATTGCAAAATAATAATATTAGTTGTTTGTTTTATTATATTAAATTTATCAATATTAAAAAAAAATTAATTACATGTCTAAAGTTGTCATTTTACTTTTCCTTTTATATGCACAACAGTTTTTTTAAAAATAACTCTCCAAACGGTAAACTACTTTCATTGACAGCTACAGCACCTTTACAGCACTTTCCCTGCAGCACTTCCTACAGCACAGCTACAGCACTTTCTACAGCACATCACTTGACAGCAACCCCAAACTCACCCAATGTAGAAAGATGCACTTCCTTGAAACTTTAACTTCCCATAAATTGGAGGAAATAGCGCGCCACAAATCTCCACCTAGTTATCTATTACACTTTTCCTCCTTACTTCCCATATAATGTTAATTTTTAAGTGAAACCAAACATTTTGCCTCATTTCCTAGAAAATTGGTTGATGGGAAGAACTAATTCCTATGAGATTAAGTTCCCATGTTCAACCGTACAAGCCCTTAGTGCCTTTTTGTGAATATGTTAGGACAAAATAATCAAACATGTTAAAGCTACCAAGTGGACCTTTCTTAGACCCTAATACATAGGGTACATATACTTATAAAGTAAGTATACATACACCCTAAGTAATTATAAAACTAAATAAAATAATAATATAAGGCATTCTCATAGTAAGTACGAGTACTTATTAGAGTACATACATGAGTTTTATCCAAGATTTGTTGAATAATATTGTTAAGCTCCAACTATTGATCATTGTTGGATTGATCGAGCATGAGATGATGCTAGCTTAGGTTTGACTCAGCAAATAATATTTTTTTTTTTTACTTAAATGAAATGAAGAAAAACACGAATTTTTATAATTTAGAAAAAATAAGACTCATAATTTTAAAAAATATAAATTATTTTGAGAAAATATCAAGTTTTCCTTTTTGTAATGAGCTGTCTTTTATTTCGTTTTATTTCATGTTTTAAGATTTCATTTAAATATTATAAACAGATTCCCACAAAGTCACATCACAAACCCAATAAGTCTTTGCCTACACCGGGTGTAAACTATCTAGGAGAAATTGTAAAACTAGTAATGAGACACTGAATAATGGTATTTATAAGGTCACTAATGAGGTAGCTATTATAATTTGTTAAAAATTGGAGTCACAAACCAGCTCATAAATTCTTAGAGTCATTATCAATGATTTTCCTATTTTTATATAGTAGATTTATTGCCAAACATTTCGGAAAACAACCACCCTATTTTCTTAAATATGGGTAAGGTTGCGTACATTTTAACCCCGAGTATCCCCATTGAATGAGAATTTACAACTCTGTTGTTGTTGTTTCTGTTGTTGTTGATTTGTTGACCAAAACAGTACTTTCATTCTTTTAAAAGAAATTTTTTTTTTTTTGGTTAAGGAAAAAGAAATAAAAATTTGAGTTATGGTCCTTCATCAAACACATCACAACATAAACACACCAATAAATTCCATTCAGTCGTTCACTCTTTGGGAGTTTTGTCCTGTCCCTTGTCACTTCATTCTCATTCAGAGTCATTCTTTCATTTCCACCAAACCAAACAAACTAAACTCTCGTGTCCCGTCACGTCCTTCTCTACTCCTTTGTTTACTCATTCATTCATCCACACTTCCTCACCAAACTAACGCATTCATCTCCACACGTAGTACTCCATTCTCTCTCCAACTCCCTCCTGCAGGCAACATCCACAGATGAGGTAACTTTATTCTCTGTGTGTGTGGTTGCAGTTGCATGTTGTGTTCAGTTGATGCCAAGCTGCTTGTCTTTGATTTTTATGATCATATTAAGACGACCCAGATTGTTATTTGGTGATCTTTTTATGTTTAGTTGAGCCTTTTAGTTTGTATTGTATAATTATTACTTGGTGCATTTTCTGAGAAGATGCCTTTATTTAGTTTATGTTTTTGGCTTTTTGCCTGAAGGTCAAGTTTAATATGGTCATTGCCCACGTAATGAAATTCATTAGTATAATAATTGATCATGCTACTGTTTTTCCTTTCAAAAGTGAAAAAGCTTCCTTGAAAAAACAAATAGTCCAAAAGAATCATGGTACTCACTGTTTGATGTTCTTTATGCTTTTAATGAGCATTAAGTCTCAGCACTTGGTGGTTGTCTGCACCTAACTATTGCTTATAAAAATCCTCTCTTTTGTTGGTAGTTACTAGCAATTTTGTTATTACTCTACTTGAGTCAGAGTACTTGGCTGATTTAGGTCCAATACTTGTGTACAAAACCCGGAAATACTCCCTCCGTTCCAATTTTATCCCTTTCGGGTTGCTTACCCTACAACTTTTTCTCAGCTGCTCTACCAAATGGTATTATACTTAGAGGAAGATGTGAGAGATATGAGCATCAATGGTACTCCCTCCTTTCTGAAAGTTCTTTCACTTTTTCCTTTTTGTTTGTTTCATAAAGTTCTTCCACTTTTCATATCTCGCATGATTTTTTTTTGTTAAATGACTCATTTACCCCTTGTAATAGTACCAAATTACCCTATCCCTCATTCTCACTCACCCACTTGTTGAGGGTAATTAGTCTTTTTCCAACTTTCTTAAAATGTGTGTCCTCAAACGTGGTAGAACTTTTAGAAACGGGGGGAGTAGTATGCTATTGATGAGGCTGTTTAGGTAGACTAACGATGTCCACCCAAGGCATGTAAATTGTCTCTTTCGAAGTTTCAGATGTTTATATAGTAGGAGCGCCTATATTGGGAACCATAACTTTTTTCTACACCACCTGCCTACTCGAGTACTCGTCAAGGTCTGGATTCAAGTAAAAAACAGATGTAATTTTGCAATTGAGTGCGGTACTTTGACTGTTGTGGTGAATGCAATAATGGTTTGTAGGAACTATAGATCCTAGGTGCTATACATTCAAAACCCTCACTTCTGTTATGTTGCCAAGAATGAGACTTTGTTATGCTTGACCTACTCCTACTCGAGGTCTTCAATTAGAAGAAATTACTTTCCGCAGTTGTATGTGATAGATTGTCGATGATGGTCGATGCAGTGAACATGTGCAGAAACCATTGTTTGTTGGGAGCAAATGTACCTGCGTATTGGTTGATTGTTCCTAGGTGATTGCTTGATATGTATTTTTCCCCCTCCCCCACATATATTCTTGAAAATCTCCTTGGGCAGATTTTATCATTCCTTCTTTGGCTCCTGACGGTGGTGTTTGGTTCTTTATCGTGCGTGCTGGTATAATGTTCACTCTCATGTGTGATGAAATGATTGGTTGAGTTTGACTGTCCCATTCTGTCGCAGTCAGATTATCAATGTGTACGGATTATACAAATGTTGAAACAGTATCGAACTTGCTAGTAGAAGCTGAAGCTGCTGCCTGGATACATTCTATGTTATTTTGTTTACTGTTGCATTTAGTGTTGATGTCCAAGGGAAAATGTGATACCTAAGCCTGGGGTTGGATTTGTTCACTCGGAAGCTCTCCCTGATTTTGGCTATAGTAAATCATATGGTCAAAAGGTTTTCTGGCACCATGAAGTGCAAACAAGCCAAGCTGCAGTTTTCAACTTCTTTAGGAAAGATCAAACTGAGCAAGATGACATGGCAGAGAGGGTTACAGCTTGTATTCATCAATTTCAGTGAGATGTTCCTTCTCCACAACTCCAGCTCATTCCATTAGGATACGGCTAGCAAGGACCAAGTGGGAACTACACAACAATCATGCATACACATTCACCTCCCATTTTGGTCCATGCTTAGGAGATATGACTAGAATTTCTGTGCTGGTGTCATTGGTCTACCACACAACTCTCTCCTTTATCCGGCTTCATTCTTTTGTTTTCGTCTAGGTTCTCCGGTTGAAACTGAATTTGCAGAGTGAAAGTGGAGCTCCTTTCGGGATTTTGGTTTATTAGTGTCTTTTCTAAAGTTCAAACAACTGGATAAGTCATACTTACTGTAGTCAACTAAATCAATGGTTGTGCTCCAAAAAAATTATTGGCACTGCTTTGCTGTGTAGTTCTCTTGTCAGACTGGACAATTATTTGTTGAATGTGCTAGTGCTGGTTGCTATTTATCAAAATAAATTTCCTTGATGATACTTATCCATATATCACTAGATTATCTTACTGGACACAAAGATGATGGTTGGTTTTCTTGTTGTGCAGGTTCCGCATCCAATTAATTCCACACACTGTGTGATGTTAACCTAGTTCCATGGTTAAACTATGCGGTTTTATGTTAATTGGCCTGAAATCAAATTGTTCCCAGGCATTGGATATTCTATCATTTTAAAGGTTTTATGCGATTTTTGTGACAAGAAGGAATGTCAACAGTTTCTGTGCCACTTTTTTCAGGTATGGTATTCACTTTCCATTTGGCTCGTGTTTGTTTTTGATAACTATAGTTTGTAGTTTCTGTTCATCTGAGTCCTAAGGTCAGGGGCATATCATTTGACGCACCTCTTGCAGGGGAGAACATAGAAGATAGCCGGGAGTCATCAGCACAAGGCCGTCGTGATCCATTACTGGAGGATAGGATGGAGGGATTACACTCAAGACGGTCATCCAATTCCATTAGAAGCCTGACTTCGAAGTTCAAAACTAAAGTTTTGGACGCATACAGTGGAAAACCCGTTTCGTACTGGGTGCTACTTACCCTGAGCTGCACAGCAATGTTGGTTCCTTTCCCTGCTTCAAGCCTTCTATCCAGGCTCTATTTTTCCAATGGGGGCCAGAGCAAATGGATTATATCATGGGTTGCTGTTGTAGGATGGCCAATTAGTGCTCTAGCCTTGATTCCAACTTACTGGATTTGCAAGACTACTCCTACTCCTATGACCTTCATTCTCTTTGTGTCGTACGTTGTGCTTGGCTTCTTGAGTGCTGCTGACAATCTTCTTTTCGCCTACGCCTATGCATACCTTCCGGCATCAACTGCTAGTCTTCTGGCTTCTTCATCCCTAATATTTTCCGCATTATTTGGGCGTATTTTTGTTGGAAACAAATTAAATGCTCCAATCATCAACTCCATTGTGATAATTACCGCTGCTTTGGTCATCATTGCCTTGGATTCAGATTCAGACGTATATGGTAATATAAGTAAAAGCCAGTACACAATGGGTATTGTATGGGATATCTTGGGATCAGCTCTCCATGGACTGATATTTGCACTCTCCGAGCTTGTTTTCGTGAAGTTCCTTGGTAGGATATCATTCCACGTCGTCCTTGAGCAGCAAGTCATGGTTTGCTTGTTTGCCTTTATTTTTACAACTATTGGCCTTGTTATGGACAAGGGTTTCCAGCAAATGGGAACAGAAGCGAGTACTTTCAAAGGAGGACAAAATGCATACAATATGATCCTCATTTGGAGTGCCATAACATTTCAGTTGGGAGTATTAGGTTCGACTGCAATACTGTTTCTGGCGTCTACGATGCTGGCCGGTATCCTAAACGCAGTGAGGGTACCTCTTACTAGCATTGCAGCTGTCATTCTGTTGCATGACCCAATGAGTGGGTTTAAAATCCTCTCTCTGATTGTTACTTTCTGGGGATTTTGTTCCTACATCTATGGGAGTTCTACCCCTCGTACACAAACCACATAGATATCACCTCAGAAATTCCAATTGTTGTACTTAAGTAGACTGTAGTTCATTAGTTATCCTCTTCAGAGTATGGAGAATAGCAGCAAGCACAATACTCTTTGCTTTTACAATGTCACCAAGATTTTAGACATTGTTATAATTACACATCTCCATTCTTGTCTATGTATTTTTATTTTTGTCAGCTTTTGTCTATGTATTACAGGCAGAATTACAACCAGAACGGAATAAAGCAATTTTTTTTTTGATAATCAAGAAAATGAAGCAAATGTATTAAATCAATTAAGAATACTAATAAATGGACAAAAGTTAATCTAATTGAAATGAATGGAAATTTTTGGAATTGAAATAAAGATTACACAAGTACTGTACTTAAGTACTCAGCTCCCCCGTATATTTTTTAAAAATCTCTTGTACTATACTTTTGTTTAATTTTTTTAAATATCTTTTGCAAAACTAATAATTATCATATGGACTAATAATAACATTTCAATACGGACTAAAAATTTGTTAAATACAAGAAAAAATTAGCCAAACCGATCATACATATGCAACCTTACAACCAAAACAAACTAAAATAGCCGCATTTTCTTTTTAGATTAAATAAAGAAGACAGAAAGATAAATATAAATAGACAAAAGTTTAAGCAACGATAATTTTCCCACTTTGACCAAAACATATGAAACCCTTCATTTTTCTTGTAAAATATGGTCACTTTTTTCTTTTAAAAAGGTTGTTCTTTTTTTTTTATAAATAAAAAAAACAAGATTGTTCTTGCATTTTTATTTTATTTTGTTAATAATTGTTGTTTTTTTCAACCTGGCTGACTAGCCCCTCTCTTCATTTCCAGAAAATGTCGTCGATGCCGAAGTTGTAGTGTTGTACAATACAGTACAACAGATGATGATGATCTGCTCTCAATCTCTCATGAGTCATTACACACCTGTATAACTAACTGTATTATTCGTCACACTATACATCACCACCACCTTTGCTCCTCCTCCCTTTCCCTTCCCTTCCCTTCCCCTCACTCGATCTGATCATAACAAAACCCCAAACCTATTATTCCCTTCCTCCATTCCACTCTCTCTCCACCACAAACAATGATCACAACAACAACATAAACAAAAAAGAAAAAACAATCGGGGCAACAACCCAAGTAAATAGACATAAACACTGGGGGCAAATCAGTCAACAAGTCAGCACCCTACTCCACAAGGGGTGTCCTGGCTAATCCATTCTCTCCTCAACCCACATCATCAAAATTACCATCATGCCCCTCCATTAACTCTCCACTCTCTCTCCTCCCCCTCCCCACAAATGGACCCCACTCCCACCACCTCTTCCCATCCTACCCCTCCCCCGCCCTCCCCTTCCCCGCCCCTCACCGAAGAGCCCGAGTATCTCGCACGCTACCTCGTGATCAAACACTCGTGGCGCGGCCGGTACAAGAGGATCCTGTGCATATCTAATACGACTCTCATCACGCTCGACCCGGGGACGTTGTCCGTCACGAACTCGTATAATGTTGGGGCTGAGTTTGAGGGTGGGAGTCCGGTTCTTGGTAGGGATGAGAGTTCTTGTGAGTTTAATTTGAGTGTGCGGACTGATCGGAAAGGGAAGTTTAAACCGATTAAATTCTCGTCCAGGTTTAGGGCGAGTGTTTTGACGGAGTTGTATCGGATTAAAGGCGTTGGGAGTAAGGTTGTTGCGGAGTTTCATGTTTTGCATTTGAGGCGGCGGAATGCTGAGTGGGTTCCCTATGTAAGTTGTGATGATTTTTCGCGGTTTCTTGTTTTTTTTTTTGTTTGCGTTGTGTTGAGCTGAATTTAACTGAACTGAACTGTTTTTTGATATATATTGTGAACGCGGAACTATTTTACATTTTCTTGTTTGTGGTGTGCATTAAAATTTGTGTGCCGTTTTATATATGAGACTGGGTAAGAGGGGTCATTATTGTTTACCTGAGGGGTCATTAATACGCATTCTCATTTATGAAACGGGTTTAAATTGTGTTGTTGTTGAGTGAGAATAATTGTGTAGGAAGAAGAATGGTTGAGATAGTTGGTGAGAGATTGGAACTTATTATGTGTAGGACAGAGAGAGAAGAATGAGTATTTGGGGAAGAATGGTATTTTAGTCATTTTAGTGAAAAATGTATTAAATATAGGAAATTGCCCTTCTCTTCGGTTGTGCGGGAAAGGACATAAATTGGAAATGTACCCTTTTTGTTTGGATGGAGGGGTGGTTTTACAGAAAAGGATTCTTTTATGCTAAACAACTTTGTTATAAAATTTGGGTATATATGGCACCAATATATGTTATTGAGATTATGTTCCATTTTGAAAGCTGGGTTGTATCTAGCAGCCATTTAGTGTCACAATTGAGTACCTCACAAAATCCCC
>ONZK01003179.1:41519-53339 GCA_900322385.1 Pharnaceum exiguum
AGGAAACAGAACAGCTAATAGGTGATAAATCTATGAGGGACGTGTTTCTTTTTTCGTTTATTTATGAGCTTCAGATGAACTGTGTTACTTGGTGATTTAACATTTGGATAAGAAGCAGCTGATGGGAAAAAGAGGGGGTGGGTTATCCGAAAGCCAATTAACTTGAGGGTTGCACTTTCTTTCATTAAAAATGGGTTGGGACTCGATGAAGGTTTGACTGATCACTGATGTGAGGGATAGGGTCACTTTTATTTTTACTTTGTGGAGTTGTAGGATATTTATGCAGCTTATGTGTGACTTCGATCTGTCTTATTTTCGCCTGCCAATGTATTTGATTTGATTGAGGCTCCTGCCATGTCTTTCAGGTAGACACTTGGTTGTGTAGAAGTATATCTTCTCCTTTTCTTATGCTCTTGATCTAAACTTTCTTTCTTTTGTGTGTGTGTTCTTTTTTGGTTTTGTTAGGTTGGTGAGGCTGCGTTAACAATATTGCATAGCATGGCTGCAGCAAGATCAGATCTAGATGATGCTGGTGAGATTGTTACACCAACGCCTAGAGTGAAGCGCATCTTGTCAAGCCCACGCTGTTTCCCGCACATTGCTCAGGTATTTGCCTGTTTGTCATCTAAGATAGTGATTCTCCCAGAGACTGATTTTTTCTTATAGAACTTCTTTAGGAAGAGAATTTTCAACAAATGCTAACCTGAGACAATATGAAATATTCATGATGTTGGCAGCTACAACTATGGATCTGTCATCTAAGGTACACAGCAGGGCCTGTTTGTTCCAAGCCACAACGAATGTAGAATGTCTGTTGTGTTGCTTTTACTATGCTAAAGCGAACTTTCTGCTCTGTCAGCCTTCACCTTCCAACAACATAATCTCAGTCCCAATAAACTTCACGCCATGGAGAAACATGACAGCTTTCACTAGCCTATCTCATGTAAAATGGGGAACACTCCCTCTACTTCAACTCACTTTATTTCATTCATTCAAAACCAACTGAAAATAGAAGACCTAAAGGGGTATATAAAGTCTAAAAGCTACTTGCAAAACAAGAAAACACCTAAACAACCTGATATTACTGTAAGACCACTTTCCTAAACCTAATGTGGCAAATATAATGATATCTATACTATGCTAAGTAAATACCCCTTAAATAAAATCCGAAAATAATAAAAAAGTATCAAAAATACAATAATCTCCTAATACAAAAAAAATCCATTTGTAAATTACAACTTTCCTATTTCCTTTTCCAGCCATTTGCATCACTACCACATACCTCCTGCATTAGCTTGAAATAGAGTTTGAAATTTTAGTGATCTTTTCAAGAACTTCCAGTACCCAGCACTCAGAACTTCAAATTAGAAACCAAGTATTAACTAGTTGGTCGAGTGTTTAAAAGACCACCATTAGCTATGTACCTTGAAAAAATTTCAGCAATTAAAGATTAGTAACTTAAGCTCTTCTTTTTTTTTTATAATTAAATTACAGTCTTTACCATCATTGTATTCTAAAAGCTTTTTTTCTTAGTAAATTATGCCAATAAAGTTGACAAAGATGCAGTAATTTTTTGAATTTTGAGCAGAAGCTAAACTTAGTGAAACCAGTGCCCCAATTATTTGAGCCTACCTATTTTTTTTTTCAGATAAGAAAAGGCTTTCATTGATGAATATGGAGGACAACCCTACCTAGTTAAATCTTCTTCTGCCAAGCCTTGGTCCCTAATCCTTATGGGATTGGCTAGCAAGGACCAAATGGGATCCACTCCACCCACCCACACAACACACGTACATGCACACAAACATCAATTTTTGGTCCCTAGCAAGGAGATGTGATTGGGTTTGATACTCTTGTTTTTTTTTTGGCCTACCACGCAACTCTCCTCCTTTGTCCACGCAAAGCCCCGCGATGGATATTATAATCAAAAGTTTAACACTTGGGGTTATGTGTGCGTATTTACATGGAGGAACACCCTAGAGGGTTATGGTATGTGGATTGCTGAGGTTTGTGTTGCCCTTGTTGGATAGTTTGGACGGGTTTAGCCCTGGTTTTAAGACTGAAAGTTTGAATACCTGACTGCCCCTTTTTTAATGAAAAAAGGAAAAGAAAAATTAGAATAAGAAGAAAAAGAGGACAGACCTCATAAAGGAGAGTGTATATTCATTTAGAAAAGGTAGTAAATGTTGTTAAAACAAGGACTTCACAAGGGAAATTTCCTGCACAGAGAACACTAGCTTTGCTGGTGCATTGTTACAAATTTATTACTGAGTTATTGAAAAGGGTTGCCATGTAGTTACCAAATAATTCTTTTGTTCAAATTACAGAGCTGTCATCTAGAAACTAGTTGTTGTACACAGAGAAATGCCACAACCACCTGCAAAGAGTTCATAAATTTGAATGAGGATACCCACTTCCCTTGTCCTGAACTTGCAGGTGACTTGTCACCGGTCACCTCTGTTCTTCAATCATCCTCTAATTTAAAATTTGTTATCAGCTTCTGGTATCTTAACTAGCACCCATGAAGATATTACCTATGTTGGTTTTCACATTCCACACAACTACAAGTTTAGTTTACATTCCTCTATATTCCTGAAACACATAAATCCTACCGATTAATTCCCATGGTCTTCCTCTTTTGTTGTATTTATTTACAAGGTGTTAATATTTAGAAAGGTGTGGTAGGCTAATTTATGTACCTTGTTATATACAGAAAAATATACCTTGTTACTTACAGAAAATGTTAGATTATCCTGAACCCCGAGTGGGTAGCTCAGTTGGTAGGACTTCTGAGATTTATGCCAAGGTCCCAAGTTCAAGTCTCCTCAGAGAGGTTTTACCGGTCGGTAACTTCAGGGCTCATGGGATTAGTTAGGCAAAGCCTAGGATACCCATGTTATCTAAATTTCTTTTATTTAGATTTTCCTTGCATTTGCACCACCTGGTTCCAACATGATTGTGGACTGCAGCCTTTTGTGCTTTTAAAGGAGAAATCTACATAGTATTGATGAATATGTTTGCTTTATTGTGTGGTCAGGCTATGCTTTCAGGGGAACCAAGTGTAGTGGAGGCTGCTGCAGCTTTGTTAAAGGCAATTGTTACAAGAAATCCCAAGGCAATTATACGTCTCTACAGCACAGGGGCATTTTATTTTGCCCTTGCATACCCGGGTTCTAATCTCTTGTCAATTGCACAACTCTTCCATGTGACACATGTTCATCAAGCTTTTCATGGTGGGGAGGAGGCAGCGGTATCGTCTTCACTACCTTTGGCGAAACGTAGTGTTTTGGGCGGTCTGTTACCAGAATCTTTGCTGTACGTGCTAGAGCGCAGTGGACCATCATCATTTGCTGCTGCAATGGTCTCTGATTCAGATACTCCTGA
Organism: Pharnaceum exiguum; assembly: GCA_900322385.1. NCBI lineage: Eukaryota > Viridiplantae > Streptophyta > Magnoliopsida > Caryophyllales > Molluginaceae > Pharnaceum > Pharnaceum exiguum. The sequence continues at coordinate 44,904 of ONZK01003179.1, forward strand.
AATTATTTGGACTCACAAAATGAGAGCAGAGAATCTTATTCGACAGGTAAAACATGCTTCCAGCTCATTATAATTTGTTGCTGGATAGCCTGGATGTGAACCATTAAAGAATAAGGATGTTGATACTTGTTGAGTCAGCAACTTTTTTCTTCTCCTGTTGGCATTCTCAATTTCCTTGTATCTCTAAAGTACTGATATCTTTTTTGGAAACCTTGTCATGTCATAACTACTCGGATTGTCTGTGCTAACACAACTTTTACTGGTATGTTGGAGACTCCAAACAGGTTTTGCAACATCTTGGTGACTATCCGCAGAAGTTGTCCCAACATTGTCATGCACTCTATGACTATGCCCCGATGCCACCTGTTACTTATCCAGAGCTGAGAGATGAAATGTGGTGTCACCGTTATTACCTTAGAAATTTATGCGATGAGATCAGATTTCCAAATTGGCCCATTGTTGAACATGTTGAGTTTCTCCAGTCGTTATTGGGAATGTGGCGTGAAGAACTGACACGAAAACCTATGGATCTGTCTGAAGAAGAAGCATGCAAGCTATTAGAGATATCTTTTGAAGACCTAACCGCTCAAAATGCCAGTAAGATGCATCCTTATGAAGTTTCTGAGGAAACTGCCAGCTTATCCAACAAAATTGAAAATATAGATGAAGAAAAGCTTAAGCGCCAGTACCGGAAATTGGCAATCAGATATCATCCTGATAAAAATCCTGAAGGAAGGGAGAAGTTTCTTTCAGTTCAGAAGGCGTATGAGAGGCTGCAGGTAGTTTTTGCTTATACTGCAAGGATCACTCTTAATGCATTAATAGTAATTCGATAGACCTGCTTTTGCTGTGTTTAGTTTCCAATGTGCTTTATGTTGCTCTTTTTTTTGCTCATAAGATAGATAACTTTCTTCTCTTCTCGGAATATCCTGGCCATCTTGTGATGTTGTATATATGGCACTTTTGCATATGTTTGTTTCATTTTTCCTCCTTTTTGTACTGTTCTGTGTCTTGTTTTGTGGTATCTCACTCTCAGATTGAAGTGAGAGTGAAAATCTTGATAACCTACACAAGATATGGAAAACAATTTATGATCCTTGTTCGGCATCTTTGAGGACACTTTACAATATTAAATAATTCTTGTAAATTTTTTGTATTTTGACTTCAGAAAAACATAACGTTAGGTATAAAGAGCTGTTGAACTTGTCATCATCGTGAAACCATGTTTTTATTGTCTTTTACTCATGTCTCTTTGTACTCAGATTTATTCCCTCTTGATCATTCTAACGTTAGAAGTTCATCTGATGTGCTTCTATTTAGGCTTCAATGCAAGGTTTGCAAGGTCCTCAGCCGTGGAGATTGTTGCTTTTGTTGAAGGGTCAATGTATATTGTACAGAAGACATGGAAATGTTCTGGAGCCGTTTAAATATGCTGGATATCCAATGTTGCTCAATGCGATAACTGTAGACAAAGATGACAACAATTTTCTCTCCACAGAGAGAGCTCCTCTTCTTGTTGCAGCTTCTGAACTCACTTGGCTGACGTATGCAATTTTTTCTGATTTTGTCACTTTCAACTATGCTTTTATGCTGTATTTTTTAATAAATCGTGTCTTTCATTCTGTTTAGATGTGCATCATCTTCGTTGAATGGGGAAGAATTGGTGAGAGATGACGGCATACAGCTTCTTGCCACTCTTCTTTCTCGATGCATGTGTGTGGTGCAGCCAACTACCCCTGCAAGTGAACCTTCAGCAATTATTGTTACCAATGTGATGCGGACCCTTGCTGTTTTGACCCAATTTGAGGCTGCAAGGGTTGAAATGCTTGGAGTTTCTGGTCTAATTGAGGATGTAGTCCATTGCACTGAACTTGAGCTGGCTCCTGCTGCTGTGGATGCTGCTCTGCAGACAATTGCCCATCTATCTGTATCCTCTAAACTACAAGATGCTCTGATAAAGGCTGGGGTATTATGGTACCTTTTGCCATTATTGCTTCAGTACGACTCTACAGCTGAGGAATCTGACGTGACAGAGGCTCATGGTGTTGGTGCTAGTGTTCAAATTGCTAAAAACATGCATGCTGTTAGAGCCTGTCATGCATTGTCAAGGCTGAGTGGAATATGTACTGACGAAACTCCGGCACCTTATAACAAGGCTGCAGTGAATGCCCTTCAGGCTTTGCTAACCCCTAAGCTGGCTAGTATGCTGAAAGATAAGCTGCCAAAAGACCTTCTGTCGAAATTAAACACCAACATCGAATCCCCGGAAGTAAGCCAGTCACCATTTACTTACATAATTCTTTATTTGATATCAGTTTTTTGTTTTTTACGTGCTAAAATGCCAACACAGTAAAATGCAATAGTCTTTTTTCCACCAAGGAACTAGTGGCTTCCCCTTCTCGTCTTTTTTCTCCCTGTCAACATTGTTGCCTTGCCTCTACCTCATTCACCCTCTCCGTCATTTATCTCTATCTCCTCACCATTATACTAGTTTCCTCTGGCTTTATATCCATAAGAATATTACCTTCCAACCTATATTTCAACTAACTCTCTCTATATATATATTCGAGCTCTGCGTACATGGAGCATGAGTGGGTCGTGTGTACGAGCGAGCAAGCGAGACCCAACTTTCTGGGACTAGGGCTATTTTTCTTTTCTTTATGTCTTTTACTGTATTAATTGTTCGGCTTGTGAGGTTTTATAAGCTTACATGAACATATATGGTTGCTGCGGTGATTGTTCAATTTAAGTGTTTTTGTTCACCATATTTCTGTTTGCAAAAATAAAAATAAAAATTGCAGATTATTTGGAACTCTGCAACACGAGCTGAACTAGTAGCATTTATTGAGGAGCAGCGTTCGTCACAAGGCCCTGATGGGTCATATGATGTTAAAGATTCAGAAGCATTTGCATACAATTCTCTATCCAAAGAGCTCTGTGTAGGCAATGTTTACCTGAGGGTCTACAATGACCAACCCGATTTCGAAATCACTGAACCAGAAGTATTCTGTGTTGCTTTGGTTGAGTTCATTTCTTCCCTGGTGCATGACCTAAGGTCCTCAGTTTCTGCAACTGACAACGATGAGAATCTAAGTGGCTCAAGGGTTGAAGAAAAGCCTGAACCTGCCAGTGATATGGGAGATCAATCATGTGAACAGGAAAGTGGTTTTGATGGTTCCTTGGCTGCCTCCTTCGAAAAGTCAAATAAGGAAGATGACTCAATTCTTATCAAGAATCTCAAGTTTGGCTTAACTTCGCTTAAGGTATAATTGATTTCTGTTACAACAACGAAGCTTTTGATTTGAGTTCTATCATGCTGATGATTTTTTTTCTGTGTCGCAGAATCTGCTCACCAATAGTCCAAATCTGGCTTCAGTATTTTCTACCAAAGAAAGGCTTTTGCCCATATTTGAATGCTTCTCAGTTCCGTTAGCATCCAGCTCCGGAACTTCTCAGCTTTGCTTGAATGTACTGTCGCTCTTGACAGCTTATGCTCCCTGCTTGGAAGCGATGGTGGCAGATGGATCTAGTCTGCTACTTTTACTACAAATGCTCCATTCTTCTCCCAGTTGCCGGGAAGGGGCTCTCCATGTTCTTTCAGCCTTGGCAAGCACTTCCGAACTTGCATGGGAAGTTGCTAAACATGGAGGAGCATTGTACATTCTTGAACTTCTATTGCCATTGCAAGGTGAATTTTGTCGCTTCTCTTACTTTCTCTCAATCTTTTTCAAAAATTAACGACATAGTTCATTGCAGATGAAATACCTTTCCAGCAGAGAGCAGCAGCAGCCTCTTTGTTGAGAAGGCTTGTTGGCCAACAAATGCATGGACCTCGTGTTGTCATATCATTAGCTCGGTTTCTTCCTGATGGTCTTGTGTCAGCAATCCGAGATGGCCCTGGTGAAGCTGTGGTCTCTGCCCTTGATCAAACTACAGAAACTCCAGAACTGGTGTGGACACCGGCTATGGCAGCTTCCTTATCCGCTCAACTTGCCACTATGGCTTCCGACGTGTACAGGGAACAGATGAAAGGCCGGGTTGTTGACTGGGATGTACCTGAGCAATCATCCAGTCAACAGGAGATGAGAGATGAGCCACAGGTATGCGATTTGTAGTTTGTGGGTAACATATCAACCCCACCCCCTCCCCCTGTTGTAGTCCCACGACATAACCAATAGCTCAATCATTCTTACAATTAATAATAATCTCTTTTATGAGGGGGTCTTAATGTCTTATTCATGCAATTAAAATTTTGGTGCAGGTGGGAGGAATATATGTTAGGCTTTTCCTAAAGGATCCCAAGTTCCCTCTCAGAAATCCAAAGAGATTTTTAGAAGGGCTTTTGGACCAGTATGTGTCATCTGTTGCTGCTACACATTATGATACACAAGCAGCTGACCCTGAACTCCCTCTGCTTCTCTCTGCTGCACTTGTATCACTCCTGAGAGTACACCCTACACTTGCTGATCATGTGGGATACCTTGGCTATGTGCCAAAACTTGTTGCTGCAATGGCTTATGAAGGGAGGAGAGAAACAATGGCTTCAAATGATGATAAGAACGGAAATTGTGATCCAGATGGCAGCGAGGATGCCGAAGAAAGCTCATCAGAGCCTAGTAAACAAACTCCGAGAGAACGTATTCGACTTAGCTGTTTGCGTGTGTTGCATCAGCTTGCGGCTAGTACAACTTGTGCTGAAGCTATGGCTGCGACAAGTGTAGGCACTCCTCAGGTAGATTTACAATAATTAATTGCTCCACATGCTCCATCGTTAATGAGATCATCACTTTTATATGTTAACTTGGTTGTGTTCTACGGTTGTGTTCTACGAGTAGCTTGCATCCTGGAGGTTTTATCGTTTCTTTCTTGAATGCCTTCAACCGTGACTTTAAAGTTCACCTAGCTTTGAGGACCTCTTGTCCTTCGCGGCTCATTTGACTATTGCTTTATAAACTTAATTTTAAAAGAAGAGACCAATGGCTTTAAAGTCTTTGCTGTTCAGCATGGTAGCTTCGGCAAATTTTCACTGTCATACTTTCATGCTTAAAATGTGATAACCTTTAGCTGAATTAAAGTTGCTAAAACTAGGCGAAGGGCTCAATTACAGGTGATACGTCACTGAGGTGGAAACGTGGAATTTCTGAATAATTAGCTGTCCCTGTTTTTGTTTGTTAATTTGCATCATCCTGTTCAGTTGAGACCAAGGTACCTTGAAATTTTTCTGAAGATAGAACCAATTGGTGTGAGTGTGTGAGAAACAGTTTTCTGAGGGACAATCTATTTATGTTTGCTTCTCTTCCTATACTGTGTGTGATTGATTTAACGGATTGATTTAATCCGTGCTGTTCTTGTTTCTAGGTTGTTCCTCTTTTGATGAAAGCTATCGGATGGCAAGGTGGAAGCATACTTTCTCTGGAAACTCTTAAACGTGTTGTGGTGGCTGGGAACCGTGCCCGTGATGCTCTTGTGGCACAAGGCCTGAAGTGAGTTCCTTATTATGTTTCATCCTCTAAATAATTCTAGAATCATATTCGTACATGGGTAACGAAAACTAACTTGTGCCTTGGCTCGAAAACAATATCGTTTTCATTCTCATTTTCTAATTTGTTGAAATAAAGGCTTGAATTACTTGGTTTACGAGAATTCTTGGTGCTTATTTGGTTATGTTTTTCCTTTTCTATATACAAGATGTTCCAGTATTTTGTTTTTGGTTATGCATATATAACATCATGTCTGCTTATTTTTATCGTTGTGTTAAGGGTTGGGCTTGTCGAAGTTCTTCTTGGTATTCTTGACTGGAGAGCTGGAGGAAGAAATGGACTCTGCTCACAGATGAAATGGAATGAATCTGAAGCATCAATTGGTCGAGTGCTTGCTGTCGAGGTTAGCAGCGTTTTATATCCTGTACAAATTGATAATAATAAAAAAAAAACGATAAATGTGTGATCAGAAGAGGTCTTAAGAAATCCAAAGAACTCCTTCAAACAGTTCGTCGCGCATCACTGATGAATGTGCGACTCAATTTGTCTGTTGCGTCTGATTTCTTACTTCTTAGCTACCAGTTAAGTGCGACACATTTCTTTCACTAATTTCCTCTTGAACGAAGCAGAAATACTGCTTTTTGCTCCTACCCCTTTCTTATGGTAATTGCATTCTTGGTTCCTCTATTTCTTTTGGAGAAGTTATTATAGCCAAGTGGTATATGGTCCCAGAAAGTATTATATGTTTTGTTGTTATCGGAGGTTTCGACAGAGATGTTGATAACTTTCAATAAAATGATAGCTGCTCAAACGGAATCAAATTTTTCGGCTTGGTCACTCTGTATCAGAGTCAGGTGTCTTACGGAGACGTGTTTAGTTCAAACGGTGATAATAGTACCTAAGCAGACGAAAATGGTCCATCAGCTTTTATGTAATTTGCAAGATGATCCTATTCTTACAGCCATGTTCATACTTGCGTTTAAGTCTAGTAACTGTATAGATTGTCTAATTTGCTATGTTTTACCTGTGGATGATTCAGGTGTTACATGCATTTGCAACAGAAGGTGCCCATTGCAGTAGAGTGCGTGACATTTTGGATGCATCTGATGTAAGTTGCTTTCTGAATTTAAATTGCTCTGTCGACTTTGCTTAAGTTCTAGTATATGAGGGATGAAGTGTATACCTTTCAAAGTGAAATATCTTCAGTGCCATGTTGCAAGGAATGGCTTTCTCATACTCTCATCTCATGGACTTAAATGTCCATCATATACTACTATACTAGTAATAATTCCCCCGTCAACTTTTAAATGGTATAATGACTGTAAAACTAGTTGTTTAAATGAATGGTACATTTCTCATTTGATTACAATTGACCTATGATGCACGGAAACGAACACGGGAGTCTGATTCGAGACACCGGGAAACGCAGATTTCGCATTTTGAAATCGAAGGACACGACAATTAGTCTCAACATCATTTGGCAAACCGACATAACACATTAAAGCTAGGAAAAGTGTATAAAGATTAGGGGATTAAAAGAGTTGGTGGAGAACTGGAGATTAGAGAGCAGCTTTGGTGGTGATTTGTGGGTATGACTCATTGTGGTGGCGGTGGAGCAGCTTTGGTGGTGGCTTTTGGGGAGGTGAGGAATGCAGATCTAGTGGGAAGGGAGAGAGATAAACACGGGGGTAAGGAGGTTGGCTTGGTTGTTGGCTAAGGAGATGGGGCAGAGCTGGTTGGTGGTGACGACGAACGAGATCTGCCCGAGCGGCTGCCCAGGTGGAGCCGAGGTGACGCATGGAGAAGATAGAGGATTGGGTCTTGTTGGAGTGTGGACTGAGGTGGGGTGGTCGTCGCAGTGAGGGTGAGTGCGGTCGCGGTGGAGTGTTGGTGACTGCTGTGAGTGGTTCTTAGTGGTGAGAGACTGAGAGGAGTGAGGGGTGAAAGAGGAGAGAGAGTGGATAGGAAAATTAGAATGGGGACAAAGGATTAGATAAAATTAGAGTGGTTCTATTTTTACTGTAGCAGAGTTCTTTTTTTCATATAAAAAAAAAGGTAGTGTCCGAAACTCTTATGCGCGTTTCTTATAGGGGATAACGCGTGTCCTGTATGGGAAACCTGTTCCCTTCCCAGGAGACGTGTCTAACGCATTTCGGGCGCGTGTCCCGTGTCCGAGCGTTTTGGATAAAACTCAGCCTTTGGAGAGGTGTCAGTGCTTTATAGCAATTGACTGTTTTACTCCTCCATTACTTTCCTTCTTCGCCACATGAAACTTCTTGCCTTTTCTCGCTCCTTCGGGAAAAACCAACTCCACTCAAGGGTAATGGAAGGAAAACTTAACATCCTAGAATTTTGAGCCATTCTGTATAATCCTTTCAAATCGGGACGGATGTAGTGATACTATAGCAGGTTAGTGTAACACATACGTAAGGGGCCTTTTTTCCTTTCTCAGGTTTCATATTGAACAGGCTTTCATTTATGGAAATGGGATGCTAGGCTGTGAAGAAAAAACTTATTTTAATGATGAGTGTTGCATAGATGTACTGAGATACGTGTGCAGAAAACACTAGGAGCTGTTGAGTTAGTACTTGAGTAATAAAATGAGAAACAAGAAGATCAGAAAGATGTGAGAGTGACATCTGTTGAAGATGAAATGAGGGGGTTTTGCCTCGTTTGTTTGGCCATGCTTTAAAGAGATTGTGAGGCTCCTCTCATGAGGATCGAAGAATGGACAAATTAGGACGTATGTAGAGGGAGATCTAAGCAGATCTGAACTTGGGTGATTAAGGACGTGGATCTGCTTCTAAATTAGCAATGGAGGAAGATAATTCATTTGGATGCCTTAACATGAGAATGTGTGCGCTCTTTCTCTGTTGAGTGTCTGTTTAATGTTTATGTGCATTTGTGACATTCACATGTGTTTCTGTTGGGAGAGAAAGAGGGGGGGGGGGGGGGT
>ONZK01003179.1:63601-79209 GCA_900322385.1 Pharnaceum exiguum
AGCAAATCACTTAACTCAAGGAAATCATTGTATGGTTTATGATAAAAAAAAAACTTTTTGGCAACTGTTTTATATGGAGTATATGCAATCACTACTAGTGGTCACTAGTTAAAGTTAGTAAATTTGTTTGTCATAAGTGACCACGTCTCATATATGAAACCGGTGCACATAAATTTTCTATTTTGTGGTTTGTAAGATAAAAGAATCTAATGATGAACTTATATGCAAAAACAAGTACGAGTTTTATAAAAAAAATTAGTTTTCATATTATTAGCTCGATCTTTAGGGTTGGGTGCTCGATTTCCGCTAGTGTCGACTGCTTTATCTATGATAAAAAAGAATGTTATTATCATGTCACACTTCCGGTTGACTTTGTTTTTAAGGAAACAACTGTATTGACTTCATTGTCCTCCTTGAGTAATGAAGCTATCGATCACCTATTTACAACTCGGGAAAAGGATGTATGGTGTTGATTAACTCCAATTAGACCTGTCAAATTTCGACCCAACCCGAAGACCCGACCCGACCCGTCCGACTTTTTTAGGGTCTTAACCCGGTAAAATAAATCCGAACCCAAAACGGGTTCGGGTTGACCCGACGGGTCTGCTGTTTGACGCAAAATTTTCTTTTTTATTTAGTCAAAAAAATAATATAGCATCCCTTGAGAAAAATATTAGATGTTTTTTTCTCTATCGTTAGTCGTTGCTTAATAAAAGATAATGATGTGTAAATTCATATATCCAAATGATTTTTAATTCAGTAATGTTATTTTATGCAAAACAAAGAAAAGAAAAGGTAAAAAACAAACCAAAAAAATCGCGCAACGAGTTTAGAAATACACAAAAACTTGTATGAATGTGTATGAACGAGTTCATATTATTAATGTTTAATTATTAGAAATTTTTGACATCTATCCATTTGTAATTATTGTACGTATGTCATTGGAAAGATCTCAATTTTCACTACATAGAATGCTCAATATTGCTAAAAAATTTATAGTTAAATGAGCCAAAACAATTATACAACAAATTCAGTTTAACATAGTTTAGTTTAGTTAAATAGAATTACGAATTTGGAACATTCATTTTCGAACCACAAAAGTCCTATTCGTAAATTCTCATGCAAGTTGCACACGTCCCCTAGCCTATAAATATCAATTTCCACTACTGACCACAACTCCCAACTCCCTTTCCCATATCATTATCGATCATTCCTTCAAGCTTAACAAATACTGCAAGCAATTAAAAGAGGCCATGAAGATGGCCTCCTCTGTTTATCTCCCCTGTTTCATTGTCATCGTCACATTATTCCATGCTTTATCACTGTCTAACCAAGCCCTTGCCCAAGTCTTTGCCTGCGACCCAACATTGAACGTCTCGGTTTCGAGCCTCGGTTTTTGTGACACGACGAAGAGCGTAGGAGAAAGAGTGGAGGACTTAGTAGGACGGTTGACACTGCAGGAGAAGATAGGGTTCCTAATAAGTGGAGCGGCTAGTGTTAGTAGGTTAGGCATACCAAAGTATGAATGGTGGTCTGAGGCATTACATGGGGTTTCTTACACTGGACCAGGTACACATTTTGCTAATCCAGTTCCTGGAGCCACTAGCTTCCCTCAAGTCATTACCACTGCTGCTTCTTTCAACACTTCCCTCTTTCAAGCTATTGGAAAGGTACGTAAAATATATATTGCAATTTTATTTCTTGAACGTGTTTTTATGTTATCCATTATATTGATTGGTGAAGTTTTTTGTTTTGTACGGGTCATTGTGGAAACAGTTTCCCGATTTTCGGGATAAGGCTGCGTACATCAGAATTCCCCAGGACCCCATCTAAGATTGGATTAATAGAATTGTTGTTAAGTTTTTTACTGTTAACCACGTACATTTTGTTACTTTTAGATAATTAGTTGTTATTATTAGCAAGTACGTAGATAGGAAAAGGAATGTTTATTTTAAATTAGTAAAGCTTGAGCACGTAGCACATAATCACATATCACGTACGTGTAGCATTTGCATTTGTAGCCACTAGCTAGCCACATACTACTAATTAAGCACAAAGTTGTGCCTCAGGAATTGTATTTTAGAGTTTATTCTTAAAATTAAGATTTAAATCAATGTCTGAGCTGGACAGCTGGTATAAAATTGAATCACGGCAACTTTATTTGTACTATTTGCTTATTTCAGTAATATGCCTAGTCCGGGAAAACTGAAATTGAAAAGAGCTACATTTTATATATACTTTTTGTAAAAGCCGGACACTGGCTGGTATATTATACCGAACACTACTCTTTAATTTGCTTATCATATTTACCTAGGCAATGTAGCTTCTGGAGTAGTGTTGCCTTGGATTTTGATTTCGTAGCACTACATTAGTATATATAATTGTCTCACTTTCGTTGTATTATGTTGCATTTTCATTATATATAAAAATTTGTGTGAACCCGTTTCTTATACGAGATAGATGTCATTATTGTGCAGTCGAAGCTTAATTATTGTGTATCTGAGGGGTCATTATTGTGCAATCAAGGGGTCATTACTATATCCAGTCTCATATATGAAACAGGTTCACACAAAAAAAAATTGTGTTCATTATAAGTTGGCATAATTAGCTGATAATAAGAAAAGCAAACAATGTATTATGTGCATTATCTTTTCCTTCTGACAAAAAAGAAAGAAAAAAATATTAAGGTACATAAAGTTAGCCAAGTAGAGAATCTTGACTCTTTTTCAAGGCGCTCATTACCGGAAAGAAATCAGAGCTCACTATAATATCTCATTCAGAATAACAACATAATCCACAATCACGCATGCATATTTGTAGCCATTATCGCTCCTATGCAAAATTGCAAATCTGTCCACTACAATTCATGGACGAGGCTGGCCTACTAGGCTACTACGACTAGCAACTTGTCTAATTTGCATTGTGGGCTACTTCACTGTTGTTGCCGTAACTACCTAAGAGTTACTCCTACCTAAAGCCCTCCAATTAATACACAGCTGTTCTCTTCAAGTATTTTTTCCATCTTATATAACTAACATATATAATACTCACCTATAAATTGTAATAGGTGGGAAGCATATCTTATGTAAATGGCATTCTAACAGCCTGCATGCTTTTTACAAGTAGATATACAACGGACTTACGGACAGAATCGGATGATGATATTATTATCAATGCATTGATGATGAATTTTCATTTTTTCCATATCCCTTGGAGAAAAAATAGTTGGTGTAAGTGTTCAAGTGTGGCACTCTTTAATCTGTTAACATTTGAGTTCCACGTTTTACAAATTCATGGCACTTGTTTGGGTCTTAAAATTAAGTGAGTGAGAACTAAAGTCTTTTCATTAAAAAAAAACGAATTAAAACAGTTAAACAGGTTGCATGTGGTTTCTTTAAGGACCGATCGAAGTTGGTATAGCTGTTCATTGCAGTTGTTAAGTTGTAGGTACGCTGATAGCTGAATTCCTGGAAGGCGTTTGATATCTAGAGTAGGAAAAATCATTGTTTGCAATTAAAGAAGATTTATACTTGGTAAATAATCAATTGAAACAGCGCTTAAAGTCTCGTGGCAATCAGCAGTAGGTCACTTGAGTTTTGAGTGCCCATAAACGAGGGACGTTAACAAGTTAGAGAATGATGTTCAAGTGGTTAGAAACACTCCTTTCAAATTTAAGATTTGAGATTGTTGCAGAGTTAATTTTCACTAGACTTAGCTTACTTGTCTTGTGAGCTACACGTAAAGTAGTCGATCATCCCATATTGCCATGATGCATATCGACTAAGTGGTGTTGAATCATTTCTTTTACTAGTCCTCACATGTTGCCTGATTTCACTTGGCAACAGAATCAGTTTTTTTTTTGGTGGAGCAAGGTATTGAGATCAATAAATTCGATCGAGTTATAAACTTAGACGGTTAATATATAATGTGCTCTATACCACTTAATTAATTCTCTTTGTATCAGTATTTCAACAAAATAATTCGAATTAACTGGTTAATTAAGCTGTTTCAATCAGACATCGATTGGTCGATTGGTTTGGTAGTTAAAACTTCTTTAGTCATAATCGATCAAGTGTCGTCAATTATGGTCGATTTTGACAATTATATTTTTACTTTTCAACATTTTACATATTCAACTATAATTATTATATAGTTAAATAAATTTTATGATAATCGCCAGTAATGGCACAATTCAAATCAATTAAATCATCGAAAAGGAGACCAATTGACCGTCCTATACTCCTATCTAGCTAGTGTCCAACACATTAGATATAGTCATAGTGACCCGATCGAAGTGATTATGTACTACTCGGAACTGGTAAACTGTTAGTGGTACAGACATCAATATATAATCAAATATGGAATTGCTTTTGAATAAAGAAAATAGAATTAAAGAAACCGATCGAATAATGGTCGAGTAGATGCCTACCCATCTTTCTCAATACTGTTTTAGCTATTAGAAGGAACGTGTGTGTAATTGTCCATTATGATTTCCTCGCTATGATCACTGATGAGTGATGATTGACTTCTCTGATGGGTGATCACTACATTTTCATTTTTCCACACTGCCCATTGGTTCGCAACCCCACATTTCCACAATACATACAAACGAGAAAAAGCAAACAAATCAATGCAAAATACCACCGCCACCAAGACCTTAGCTAAGCTAGCTTGTAAGCTGATCAAAACATCCACGTAAAGACGTACATTATCCACTGGTACACTGATGGTGCCCCTTATATTTTTAAGATTATCCATTTATAATCCTCTTCCTCAACTTTTTGCATGGGAAAGCATTACTAGGCGGCTAGGCCCGCGAATGAGTGCCTTGAATCAATGGAAACTGATACTCCTTTTTTCCTGAGGTGTAATGATTCGATTGCAGATGTATTAGAAATTAGAATGGTACTAGTGTGGAATATTCAGTAAGAATGTTATCTTTCTGAACTCGTCTGGCGAAGTGGCATTTCACATAATGGATTTCTGAGTTGTGACAATGGCAAGAACGGGAAATATGATTCTTGTTAGCCATGTTCTTCTCAATCATTTTTTTTTATTTCTCAGGGTTCTCACTTTATTGGTGAACGATACCTCGTCCTACCGTAACCGTACTAAGTGGTAGAAGGGTCAATCAAATTTAGATTAAAACAATCTACTTAATTTTCCTTAAAACAGCTTAGTTCAGTTCCATTTAAATTTAAAACAATTTATTTTTGTTCTGCTTATAATTTGCAAGTGTTATAAGTTTTCGTACATATACGAAGTTTTTGTGATCTTGTGTATGACATTAAAAAGGTTTTATTCTTAATTTCGCAAGAGTTAACATTAAAAGAGTTTTGATAAACAGTTTAGTGATGAAAATTAATAAATGAATTCGAGTAGTCAAGTTCATTGATCAACTCGAAACACTCGAGTTCTTGTCAAGTATATATGCTCTAGCTAAACGGTTGGAAAAAATAGGTCTAACTTCAGATTTTTATTTTAGTGAGTTGTTTTTTTTTTTACCAAATTAGTGAGAAAGAAAAAGCTAATATTTGCTAAGTTTAAAAGAAAAAACATACTCCGTACATGAATATAATCAACTATTAGAATTGAATATTTGCACCAAAAATGAAATATAAGAAAAATCAATATATAATAAGATACTGCTCATTAAACTGGTGTGTTTGAGGTTGATGTTAAATGTATTGAAAGTGCTTTCACATGCTTTTGTCAGCCTTAACTAATTTTAAGGCCATTTGGAAACATTAAAAATTATGGTGAACAAGATCACTTTTCGAATAGGCGGTTTTCAAAAGAATGTCACTCATCACTCTTATTATATTGGTGTAGGTGAAAGCACTTTATACCACGATAATAAATTAATAACAATATAGTAACCACAATTTACTATAGGCCTACAACATTTCAATTCATAATGATCCCAAGCTTAATCTTTTTCTTATCCATTTTTCCTATGTACTCCGCATGTATATTTTTTTTCGAAATCCTATGTATGTTAAATTACTATGTATCCATTCCAATTCTCCTTATATATTTTTTGAATACAAATTCATGTATGTTAATTAGATGTAATTTTTAAATTTTGGGGCGTGTACAAAGCTTTCTTTTATAACAAATGCAGTATATACAATTTACCAATATAATATTTAGTTCAATAAATTTGAGGGGCGCCTTGACAAATGCAGGTAGTATCAACCGAAGCACGGGCCATGTACAACTTGGGTTTGGCAGGGTTAACATTTTGGTCCCCAAATGTGAACATATTTAGGGACCCAAGATGGGGAAGGGGCCAAGAAACTCCAGGAGAAGACCCAGTGCTCTCAAGCAAGTATGCGTCAGCTTATGTTTCAGGTTTACAGCAAAGTGATGATGGTGATCCCAACAAGCTCAAAGTTGCTGCTTGTTGCAAACACTACACTGCTTATGACGTCGATAACTGGAAAGGTGTCGACCGTTACCATTTCAATGCCGTGGTGAGTATATATAAGTATATAACGCATTTGAAAGTATCTAGATTGCTGTAAAAAAATGGACTAGTACATGAACAATATTAGTATATTACTTGTAATTTCGTGAATAGATGGTAAAGTTCCATTTGTAATGGTTTTGCTGATTGTTTTGAGACCAATCTTAAGGTCTTCAATTTATTTGTACTACTTAGGTAACACAACAAGATTTGGACGACACTTATCAGCCTCCTTTCAAGAGCTGTGTGTTGGATGGGAATGTTGCCAGTGTGATGTGCTCCTATAATCAAGTAAATGGAAAGCCTACTTGTGCTGATCATGACCTCCTTTCTGGAATTATCAGAGGAGAATGGAAATTGAACGGGTACTTTCCTCGCTTGCTGTTTAATTTGTACTTGCCTCAAAATGCAATATGGAAAGTTCAATGCTGTTAAACATGAAATTTATGTTCCTTTTCTTTCGCGCAGCTACATAGTGACCGATTGTGACTCCGTAGATGTTCTATACAACAATCAGCACTACACGAAAACGCCTGAAGAAGCTGCAGCCGATGCCATATTAGCAGGCAAGTTTACTGCTTTTCTTGCATAAAATTGTTGTAAAACACTGTACAACTAGTTTCTGAACTCTGAAGTATTGGTCTTATCATTTAAACTTCAAAAATTGCAGGCGTAGACCTCAACTGTGGATCCTTCCTTTCACAACACACTCTAGTAGCTGTGCAGAAGGCACTTCTAAATGAATCTAACATCGATAAGGCTATCTCTAACAATTTTGCGACGCTAATGAGACTCGGATTTTTCAATGGGAGCCCAAGCAAGCAATTGTATGGAAGCCTTGGTGCAAAAGATGTCTGCAGTGCTGAACACCAAGCTCTAGCGCTTGATGCAGCAAGGCAAGGCATTGTTCTGCTGAAGAATAATGCAGGAAGTCTGCCCTTCTCGGCCACCACTACAAAGAACTTGGCTGTCATTGGACCTAATGCCAATGTCACAAAGACAATGATCGGGAACTATGAAGGTCAGTCTGTAACCTCTTATTTTCTCCACCCTGCAGTTAGCTTTCTCCAAACTGTGTATCCAAATTTCATTTCCATACTGTCACTCAGGCACTCCCTGCAAATATACAACTCCTCTGCAAGGCCTCTCTGCATATGCTTCGGCAACTTACCTTGCGGGCTGCACAAATGTGGCGTGCTCCACAGCTACTATAGATCAAGCAAAACAACTGGCGGCCACTGCAGATGCAACCATTCTAGTGATGGGAGCTGACCAATCAATCGAGGCTGAGAGTCGAGACAGAGTTGATCTCCATCTTCCAGGGCAACAGGCCCTTCTAGTGGCAGAGGTAGCCAATGTTTCCAAGGGACCTGTTATTCTGGTAATAATGTCTGGAGGTGGCATGGACATAACTTTTGCAAAAAACAATGACAAAATCAGTAGTATTCTGTGGGTTGGCTATCCTGGTGAAGCTGGAGGTGCTGCTCTAGCCGATATCATATTCGGTGCTTACAACCCAAGTGAGTATCTTAAAAAATCATTCCCTTCTAGATTGCTACTAATTACAGACCATTGTTTCAGTATGCTACTTATAAACCAACTAATTATAAAACTATGGCTTAAAATTGTCCCCTACTGGCCACAATTTACACCTTATGTTGATCTCTGGAATGTGAATTGCCTATGGCCAATTGGCCATGTTAGGGTCAACAAGCAGGATGCTCGTAAATTTGTCACGAAAATGTTGCTGTGTCAAATCAAGAAGATCTCCTAGCAAGGGTTTTCCTAAAAACTGTATCAAGAGTTCAGGACAATAATTTCTTAGACAATACCAACCATTTCATCACGACATCACCCAAAACTCGCAATAAGAGAAGCAAACCTATACTTGCTCTCCGAAGGAATTTGATAATTTGTATTGTTTCCTAACAGGTGGACGACTTCCAATGACTTGGTATCCACAGTCATACGCAGACAAAGTGCCCATGACCAACATGAACATGAGAGCAGATCCTACAACAGGCTACCCAGGAAGGAGCTACAGGTTCTACAAGGGCGAAACTGTATACACATTTGGCGATGGCCTAAGCTATTCTGATTTCACACACCACCTCGTCCACGCACCAACTGAAGTCTCAGCCCCCCTACAGCAAGAACATGTCTGTCGTTCTTCAAACTGCAAGTCCATTGATGCTCTTGGAGAGCACTGTCAGAACTTCGACTTTGACGTTCACCTTAAAGTCAGGAATAATGGGACTTTAAAAGGAGGACATACTGTTTTCCTCTTCTCCTCTCCGCCTTCTATCCACAACTCACCTCAGAAGCATCTAGTCGGGTTCGAGAAGATCTTCTTGGATGCAAAAGCAGAAGGCCTAGTTAAGTTTAAAGTTGATGCTTGCAAACATCTGAGTGTCGTTGATGAGCTTGGGGAGCGTAAGGTTGCTCTAGGTGTTCATCAACTACGTATTGGGAGCTTGAAACATACAGTGACAATGAGGGTTCTGTGACATGGTAATTATGAAGGAAGAAACCATGATTGTCTGTAGATGGGAGGGGGAGACAGGGGGTAGATTCATAAATTGATAAAGGAATTTACATCAACTGCAAATATGAACATCAGTCATCAGGGGAGTGCAAGATTTCCCCTGTTGTTTTCCAAAAATGAGAGGAAAAAACTGATTCTCCCATTCTTTCAATGTCTATCCATAATTTCAAAAAGCATGCGTTTTGCGTGGAATTATTTGGATTATGCTACTATTTGCTTAGTTGAACATGACAACATGATACACATGACTCAATCAAGTTGATCATCAGAAACTCAGAGTACAATGTACAAGTTGACTTTCACATTTATACTTATATCCAACAATTTTGTCACCGAGTACAAACTAGAGTTTCCCACTTTCCCACCATATTTTTAGCGTGAAAGCCACAAAAAAGAAAAGATCAGAAAATACCAATATTAACAGGAGAAAGAAAAGGATACAGATCTTCACTAAATTAAGTTCATATCAACAGGCTCCAGCTAACTTGGAGGTAAATACAAAGGTGAAGCTAGAAATTACAATGGCAGTTCTACCACCTCAGTAAAAAGGACACACCTTGATAGTTTTATACAGCACGGTAAATGGAGTTATGCACAATTACACCACATATAAGAGTTGGGTGAGGACCTTCGAACAAAGATGGCAGCCAATGGAAGAGCAACAGACAGATTGCTCTTCATATCCCTCGTACCGTGTTATTCAGATTGCCTCCGAGAAGAGACATTAGGCCTCCACCATGAACTCTGCCTTCTGGAATCAGAAAGTTGAAATCACCCCTGGCATTACCACCGGCTGATTGTTGCTCCTGTTCATCAGGAGCAGTGAGTAACGAGTAGGATGAGGTAGACTTCATGGACAGAGGAACCAAGACTTGGGGGGGTATGAGATGCTGCCGCTTTGCTGGTTTTCCCAACGAATCTCCACAATCAGAGATTACACTCATACCAGATGAAGAATTCTTATTCTCCATGCTGCTAGCGACTGTCAAAGAAGTAGCAGATACAAGACCATGAAAGAGTCCTGGCCCAAGCATACCTCTCTTGTTATTTTCTCTCTCCTGAGCCATGTTGCTGTGGGACGCACATAAGCCACTCCTACCCCTAGCAAATTTCTCACATTTTCCACTATCCCAACTGCAACGTTTGCCACCACCATGTGCTTTACAAAAGTCTGTGCTTCCTTGGGCACTCTTCCCACAGTTTTCAACCTTGCACCGTTTTCCTCCACCATGGCGCACACAACAATCAGTGCGACCACGGGCACTCTTGGTGCACCCTGGAACAGCACACCTTTTCCCACCTCCATGAGCAACGCAGAAGTCGGTCCCACCATGAACGCTTTTTGGGCAAATGCCTCCCCCATCAAACATACAGCGCTTACCCCCACCATGGCCCTTGCACAAAGGCGTGCTTCCCTCTGCACCCTTAGTACACCCAGCAAAGATGCATCGTTTTCCACCACCATGAGCTTTACAGAATAAGGTGCTACCCTGAGCACCCTTAGCACAATCAGTGAACTGGCAACGTCGCCCACCCCCATGAGAGATGCAAAGACCAGCTTGCCCTTCTGCGCTCCTAGTGCATCCATCCACCTTGCACCTTTTACCTCCACCATGACGAATACAGAGCCCTGACTTGCCCCGAGCAGCTTTGGAGCAACCACCCAGGAACCCACAGCGACGACCACCTCCATGGGCAATGCAAAATTCCGTTTTACCCTCAGCACTTTTAGTACATCCCAAGTGTTGGCACCTTCTCCCTCCTCCATGGGCCTTGCAATAAGCAGTCCGACTCTCTGCACCTTTATTACAGCCAGGTTTTTGGCATCTCTGGCCACCACCATGACCGATGCAAAGACCTGATGCACCTCGTGCCCCTTTAACGCAACCCATAAATCTGCATCTACGAGTATAGTGGGGCCTATTATCTGAGGAAGTCACTGCAGCTGAAGGCCCGGATGAAGTAGTACCAAAAGTGCAATTTGTTCCACTAGAAGGTTCGGATGCCAAAGGAGATTTGCCCGCGGAAGATTTTGAACCAAGCTCTAAAGTCTCCCACATTTGTGCAGGGACTTCCTCAATTTCCCTACTAGGAGCCAACAGAAGCGATGGCATGTATCCACCAGATTTCTTTGCAGAAGTGGAACCCTCGTCCATCACAGGAATTGATTGCTTAGCATCAAGATGGTATACTTGAGCTCTGAATTTATGTCCATTCAGATCAATCGGACTTGAAGAGGAAAATTCAAAAGATCTAAAGAATGTTTCAGATCCTCCAGAAAGTCCAAGTTCCAAGTTTGCATCGCCATCAACAGTGAATCCATCCAGAAGAGACGAGGATGATCCCTTGGTTTGTTTATCCTGCGAGTAAGCCCTCGGGGTTGGTCCCAGTCCAAGTACCAACTTGCAGCCGTCATCGGAGGTCCTGGAAGTAAACACCCCAGGTTCATTTTCCGAATTCATAAATTGAGAACCATTGCTCCTTGCAAATCCTAGACAGTCTAACCGCAAAGTAGTATCACCAAAGTTGCCATTTCGTGCAAAATCACCAAAACACGAAAGATACATTCCCTTATCACTAACATCCATACTCCAAAAAGTTTACACCTCAAAAACCAAACACAAAAGAAGATAAAAGAAGAATCTCAGCCACAAGCCTCTATTGTATCCCCATAAATTAAATGACTGACAGCTAACAGTTTCAACAACATAGATCCTCCACTGACGAAGCCTGAAGTGTCTGACCGATCCATCTCAGTCACTTATGCAGAACAAACAACAATCTGTATCAACCTATTGTGCATTTTGGCCAGAATTAAGTTCTAAAACAATCCCCATCACTATGAATGGCCTTTAAAAATGTCGTTGATTCAACCTGACAGAAGAAATAGAACCTCAAGTTAATAAAGTTTCAGGAGTGTGCCGTCAAAATGGAAAGAAAAACTACTGAAATAAATTTCAATATCTGACAGCAATTCAGAACTCAATACTGAAAATAACACTTCTGCATGACACAAGAGGAGATTATAGCAATCTAACATACTTAATGTGTCCACTCTCCTTACATGAACGAGTCAAAGAAAATATTATTGAACTTCTCAAAACTTAGAATATTGTCATGCCGGATTAGCAAGTCAAAAGAGGATATTGTACCAAAGATATACTCCTAATCTAAAACCATTTTCATGTGTCCTACTGCATGAATAAGACTATTGGCATCGGACGCATTGTCTTCAGTTATCAATCAGGGCTAACATCTACTAGAAATCAGAAATGGAAAAAAACAAAGCAACCCAAAATCTAAAAAAAAAAACAGTACATCATACACAAGACAAGCCATGAATAAATACTCTAACCTCTATCACAAGTAACTTGTCATTTGAGCCAATTAGGTTGTTCTGAAATATAATTATCACTTTCTCATTGTTTAACTTCTAAAGCAACTATCACACTATTCCTCTCAAAACTACATATATGCAGCCTATAACCCAAGGTATAAAACTATAAATATAGTAACTTTTATATGACCACTAAATTTACCATAGTGAGGATTCATATAAGACAAGATATTATTAGGGTAAAAACTAGACAACTAGAATTTGAGAGAAAAAACTACAAACCTATCAAACAAAACTATGACAATAGTGAACAACACTACCATGCAAATATATAAACATACATCCATTCAAAACATAAACCAAATTCATTAAAAGTCTGATTTAACCAAACTTAAACACACTTCACCACAAAACAACAACATAACAACCCAACTAAACAATCACATATCATCATTTCTATATATAGCTTCAATTCAATATGCATAATAAATGAACATACTAAGCATTTAACAAAATGAAGTTTTACAGCTAGAAAACAATGATTAGTTAATTATTAGCCAATTCAACAACAACCCATTAACCATTTACAGCCAAAGATAAGATGGTAACATAAAAGACAATATCTTTCATGCAAAACAGAAAAAAAAGTTACAAAAAGGGTAAGAAAAATGGAAAGAGCAGAGGGTGAAAATACCAAGAAAAGAAAGAAACTTTTACCAGATCTGTCTGTGTGACTGTGAGAGCGTGGCTGGCTATTGTGCAGAGAATAATAGCAACAGAGAAGAACACATTAATGGAGAAGAGAGAGAGAGGAATAGACAAAGGTAAGAAAGGAAGAAAAGGGAAAAGGGTGAAATGAGGTGGAAATGCAACGCAAGCAGAGAAATGGGGTTCTTTAAGGTACACTAGTGGAGATGTGGAATTACGAAAAGAGCCCTTTGGAGGTAGCTGAGGGATCTTTTGATTGGTTGATTAAGACAACGCATACTTTTTGGATGAGAAGGACAGTCATGGTTGTAATTGTCTTGTTTGCCCCTCAGCTCGTGTAAATTTTTTGGGAACAAGCCAACAATTATTGGACTCAGCTTATAGCTTACAAATCGAGGGGTTATTGCTGCTTTGTTTGACAATTTGTGAATTTAGGGCCCGTTCTGAAGCACTATTTTTAGACCGATTATTGCCCTCCTTGGGTAATAGTAGTAGTGATAAAAGTTAGCACAATCAGATACGAGTAGTAGATAACAGTTTTAGATAAAGTGTAAAAGATTGTAGTACGAAAGTATATAGAAATTGATACTATTTTTACTAACATGGTGTTGATGTTACATATTAAAGTAGTAGATGCGGCCGAATTTGCTTTTTCAATATACTCTCAATTAAACACTAAAAAGAGTAGAAATGGCTACTAAAATCTACTCAAAACGAGTAGATTAAGGACCAAATAAAAGGGGCTACAAGTGTTACAAGCTTTCTTGGATGGAGTAAGACATTTGGTGTCAATTAGTTCAATCCGACTAAACAAAGAGAATAGACGCTTGCTACCTAATAAGGGGGTTGCCTAAACCCTATAATTGAGTCTTGTCCATCAAAGAAAGTCAAATCCTTATATAAGTCTTAAACTTAAGCCATATAATTTGAAATTGGGATAAGGAGTGTTCGGTTTAATCAGGTACCTAATTTGAATTATAATATCTAGGACCTTATGTTAGCATTTTGTATTTAGAAGAATAGATTCTTCGAGCAAAACTACTAGATGTGAATATGTGATATTTGGGAGTTATGTGTTAGAGTATGGTAAACTAACTTACCAATTACCACCAATTGCGAAGTGTTGATTGTATCTTCCAGATAAGCTAAGCCTAAAACCAAGAAATTTATGAGAAGTTGACATGCTCTAGTTCAAAAATTTTGTATCTTGACTAAACATATATTCATATTAGTTTAGAAAATTGTAAATAAAATTTCAAAAGAGGCTATGACAAAAAAAAAAATAGAAGAGGTGTTTAGTAACATAGTATATGCATAGTGTCATACTAATGCATTTCGGGCTGCTCCTTTCACATTTTAACAATTGAACTAAGCTTGACTTAACTTATAACAAATAAACTGAATTTTTAGTTTAATTGTTCACACTTTTTTTTAAAAAACCTTATCGTTTTTAGTTTTTTTACGATATATAATGATATACACAAAATTAGAAATATTGGTGTCAACTATTCTTCCCTGAACTTAATTTCTCATAATTTAATAACGAAACTGTAAACAAGTTTTAAGAGTTGAAAAGGAAAGCCCACTCTTTCAAACTAGTAATTGCTTTTGGCACAAAGAGTAACTTTAAGATCATTTGTTATCCATTTCATTTTGTGGCATCAAAAGAGTAACTTCAAAATCATGATACAAATTTAGAAATGTGGACTGTTATTTTTAGAAGGGATGAAGAAGCAACTGTAATGTAACAACCACCTTTCTGTGGGACGTCAACACTAGGAGGGTACTATAGGGAATTGTCATATAAAACAATAATTGGACGTGGTTGGGTCTGTGTATAACGTCAGCAAAGAAATAGAGATAGTTTAGTAAGTTGTCGCTATTATAGAGGTTGTAGAAAATTGAAAATGAATACTGATAATATTAAGTGGTGGAGATGCGGCTTCCCTTATGCAGTAGACGACAAAGTAGGGAACCACAATTTGATAACGTCAGAGAGAGAGTGTTCTCCAGATGTGACGCGCGAAATTGTCACTGCTGCGACGACGATTCCTTTTTGTTTTTTCCTTTTTATTGTTTTTTATTGTATTGTAGGAAGGCTGACGAATGGACGATCGACAAAGTATGTTTGGAACTTTGGAACTTCTTGATTGTTTACTCTGCTGGGAGTGCGAGGGGCTGTTTCCTGTTTCTTTTTGTTTCTATTATTAAAATGCAAGTGATTTTACACACCAGAAAAGAAAATGCAAGTGATTTTCTTTTCATTTCCTGTTGTAAAATTTGTACAGTCATTCATATATATACACACAAAAAAATTATATAAAATTAGTTAAATTATTATGTATACAATTGTTAAGATTGGGGCCGCGCGCACACTTGCAGCTGCAGGCCCATATGGAGAGAGGAGGCAATAACCACAGATGGGCCTAGAAGGGTTCCATCCTAAAACCAATTGGCAATAGGAGGAGTAACCCTCTAAGCCTATATACAGAAGAAACCTCTACTCTCTCTTCAATGTGGGACATATTCCCAATACTCCCCCGCACTCG
>ONZK01003180.1:42230-53490 GCA_900322385.1 Pharnaceum exiguum
AGTTTGTGAAGTACATTAACATGCTAGTTAATGCATGTATCAACCTGCAGCAACGTTAGCCACTGAATGCAAACAAGCGTGCGGTTTCGGTGGAGTAACTTCGTTGCATGCGTTTTGGGAGTTCAACCTTAAGCTACTAGTATAAATAGGTAGTCTTAGGAAGTCATCTCACATCCCACATCCAATATCAATCCTCTATTCTTAGAGAGAGAGTTAGCCACCCTTGAGTGAAGAGTTTGGGAAGAATTGTTTAGCCCCAAGCTAGTTAGTTAGCCACTTATATTAGTGAGGTTATTTTGAGTGTTGTAACCCACCCTCCACGGGTGATGTTTCACTGACCCTCTAGTCATTACTGGAGATGTATTATTGTTATCCTGCTATTTCATTATAGTGGAAGATTGAACCTTTCGGTTCAAATTAAAATTGGTGTCGTCCCAATATTTACTATCCGTATTTTATTTGTGCCCATCTTAAAACGCAAAGAGGGAAAAGAAGACCGCTTCCGCTACTATTAGATACCCGCCTTTTCCCAACATTTCAATACCTGTATAAATCCTAATCCAGCCAAGCTACGGCCTTTATAAGTAAGCAGTCTTTCCCTGTTTTCAAAGGAGGCTCTTTCCAAATAGATACTTGATTCATTGGTGTGTTAACTTCTTACAACTGCAACCACCCCCACCCCACCCCCCACCCAAAAAAAGAAAAAAGAAAAAAATAAAATGAAGCTTGAATAGGGACGCAAGTAGGAAACACTCGGACAGCCATGTGAAAAACGTAGCACAACGAACAATGGTTCTTGCCATTTTGAGAAGAGACAGCAACTCGGAAGTTTAAAGCAGTCAACTATTCATACCTGTGAAGGATGAGGTAAGGACACAGCTGCAGAGATAAGAGAAAGTACAACTGCAGGTGCTGGGACTTCCATGGAGCTCATACTGAATTATTTGAAGGTGGAGAGACAAGATAAACATCAGATGAAAGCACAAGAATAGAGTACATTTAAATGGAATTAAAGTCTATACTCTATAGCATTGCATACAAAGAGAAAATGCCAGTATACATTGTCCGACATGATTGTTCGGTTGTTCTGCTCCTCACCATTTTCTAATTCCACATCAGAAGTATTAGCACTTCTCATTTAAGAGATATTTTATTGAGGCAGCTCAATGAAATACTATAAGTTCTAATGAAATTTGAGGGAGGATAACGAGTGTCCCAAGACCTAATGTCTTGAAATGTGTTCTATATTGCGAAAATTCAGTGGCAATTTCTGTTTTTGGTATCAGCCAAACAACTAATAGCTATCAGAAAAATTAGGCATTGCAACAGCATGCAAAACACCTCCTGCTTCAAGCACACAGTAAAATTTCCATGAGAACAAGAGATACCTGTCAGGATATGTCTCTATCAAAGTTGGTCCAGATGCTTCAGAACTGCCTGTTTCTGATACATAACTATCATGTGGATCACCACTAGATTGGCCATCGGTCTGATCAGAATCATGTACCTGACGAGAGGATAAACAACTTAGTTTTATATATAAAAAATGGCAAAGAAGAAACTTGTAGAGGTGAAAAGCTATAATTATCAAAGATGTTTGGATTTAAAATGTTGCTCCATGAATCATAACAAGAATTTCCACAGCTCTTTCATCTCTGTTTTCAGTGGCTAACTGGCTATGCACTAATCAAGTGTGCCAAAAATATGTATCTTGTCAGGGCATGCCTGGCAAGGAAGGAATTATTGAGTGTTATAAACTTGTGTCTATAATATTCATTGACGATCTCAAGCCCGGATAAAGGAGGAATTGTTTATATTATTCATTGCCTATCTGAAGCCCAGATAAAGGAGGAGAGTTGCATGGTAGTCCGGTGACGGCTAGCAAATAAAACCGAGTCACGTGGTAGTGGCGGTGGTGGCTGAAGGAGAAATGAGGATGAAAGGGGGCAATTGGTACTCCCAAATTGGGGTAATTATTACCCCAAGGGAGGGAGGTTGAACTTATAACTTGAAGAAAATTCAAGAAGGGTACATGTGCTCAATTTTCTGTTGTTTCCACCAAGCCCCATCCACCACCACCGTCCCCACCCTTCTTCAAATTCTTTTTATTACCCCTGTAATTAATTATCTCATTCCAGGCATAGCCTGAAGTGGAATATTTCTGCATTTGTTTTTCTTATCTTTATCCTCCCTCCCAACTTACGCTGAAATTACTTTCCATCTACCCTTCTTTTGAACACGGAATTTTTGAACAGTTAGAACGGGGGGTTCTTTCTTTTTTTTTTGTATTCTCTTGCAACAGTACCACCTACTGTTGTAGGGAGAAAATCAGATTTCCCTAATTGCATTAACATATTTCTTTAAAAGCAAAGGGCACCCTTTGAACATGTTGTCTGACAGACTAGATGTACTTCAGCTGGCACCTGTTCAAAGTTCAAACGCTATGATATGATGCAAGACTTCAATAACAATCAACAATATCCTTTCATCTCCTACTAAGTAAAATTGAACAAGAACGCAAATGGTAAACTAACCTTATTAATGTCCAAAGATGATTCCAACGCTTTAAAATCATCCATTGTAGTAGAACTTGTCTCCTCATCAGCAACAGGTTCAGCTTCTAACTGACCAAGCGGTTGCGTTGGTTCAACCAGAACATCCCCTTCACTCACAGAACTCCCAAAATTAGAGTCAACAACATTGTCTTCTGCCTCTGAGCTCTTTAGGTCGGAGGTCACAGATTTTTCGTCATCTTGAAAACTTGACAAAACAGCAACACCTATTTTGTCATCAACCTCTGCAGAATATTCGGTGATCAAGGTCTCGGAGGATTCACAAGGCCCAGAACCACCAAATCCAGCATCAGGAATCATAACTTCAGAATTACTAGAATTCTTGATAGCCATATAAACACCAGAATCAGAGGCCGTACTGAGACTATCAACACCAATATCATTCATCCCCTTCAGCGAATCAGATGAATCTGTCACGTTTGTTAAGCACGAATCATTATTGTGTTTGTCATTAACAGAATCTCCACTAGATTGACTGTCAGTTTGCACATCATCCCAAAATCCAACTAAGGCTCCATCTGTATCACCCCTCGAGTTCTCCAGTACCTCCTCCTGATTACTGGACATAATCACAGCTGCCTCAGATTCATTTTCAGTATCTACAGAATCTTTCACCTTTGTATCATCTCTACCAGAAACTTCAGGGACACCAGCATCAGTCACAGAACTAGATTGAGCTGAAGAAATGCCACTTTCTTCCTCCAACATTACTTCTTGTTGACCATTTAGAATTGCCCCTACTTCTGAGTTCACATGATCTACATCATTTCCATGATCTAAGGCCTCCAGAACATCTTTGTCCACATCCTTCACATCATTATCACCATAAGATGTGCTAATCGTAGCAATAACACCATTCTCAACTTCTGGAATCCCACACGCTGCCACTTCTGTATCTTTAACATCATTTTTATTATCTACGATGCTGCCACTGACACTACTATCAACTTCATCAGTCAAAATCTCTTGCACATCAAATGCCACAGCATCACCACCAATTTCAATTTCACCATCGACAACGCTCACAGAATCACTACCGCCAGCTATTGTCTCCAGAACCTCAGAGTTTGTTACATCAACATCCCTCTTATCATCTGCAGTACTAATCATACCAATGACAACAGTTTCGTTCTCTGAAGTCCCTTCCACGTCTGCTTTTGCATCATCAACTTCAGTAACGCCATATATTGTCTCTTGAACCTTGGAGCTAGAATCATCAACATCACCCTTACCATCCAAAGTCTGTATGGTACCATTTATCTCATCTTTAGTCTCTGAAGTCTCTTTTTTGACTTTTTTCGCATCAACAACTTCATGTTTACCAAGTAAAGTCCCTTGAACCTCTAATTTTGTATCAATAGCATCATTTCCTCCGTCGATATTGTTAGTTGTATCATCATTGACGCTTTCACCATCCAACTTTTCGTTCACACCACTTTTAGCATCCAATGTAGTTACCGTACCAATCACATCATTTCTTCTTTGTGAAGCCACTTCCACCTCAGCTTTCACATCATTAACGTCATTTTCAACATTGACAACCCCTTCAACCTCCAATTTTGTATTGGTAATGTCATTTCCTCCATTAACATCGCTACCCATATCATCTACAATAGTTTCACCATCCGACTTGTCAGTCAACTCACTATTGTCATCCAATGTTGGCATCGTACCAGTAACATTACCTTGATTCTCCGGAGCCCCTTCCACTTCCGCATCATTAACTTCATTTGCAACATCTACGGTCCCCTTAACGTCCGACTCCACAGTAGTAACATCATCAACTTCATTGACACTGGTAGTTGTACCATTTACAATGCTGTCATCCTCCAACTTGTCTTTCACAACACTCTCAGTATCCAATGTCGTTATCATACCAATGTCATCATTTTTACGCTCTAAATCCCCTTCAACCTCCGCCTTCACATCATTAACTCCATTATCACCATCTATCCTCCCTTCAACCTCCAATTTCTCATCATCAACATCCTTCCCCTCATCCACATCGATAGCCGTATCACTGACAACATTTCCACCATCAAAATTAGCATTCAAACTAACAGCATCATTCACGTCGCAATCATCATCTAAACTTCCTATTTCCTTCCCCTTTACATCACTAGCATCAACTTCACTATCCAAAGTCTCCAAATTCTCCTTTACTTCATCACTGTTAACATCATTCGACTGCTCTACTGTCTCGGAAACACCTTCACCTACATCATCTACCTTATCCACACTAGGCTGAATTTCGCTTGCGTCTCCAAATTTGAAGACTATACTACCATCCGAGTGCTCTACACAACGGAAAAAAAAAAAAAGCCTATTAGGAGTGCTTAGGTTCTGTTCTTCACTTCTTTGGTACTAGATTTTCTGAAATAAATAATTCTGGAGTGAGTTTAAAACTCGTCAACTCAACTGAACTAAACTAAACTAAACTAAACTAAAACGGGTGGCAAAATAAGTGACTAGTTGACTTTTCAGACTCAAAATATTTCAAATTTGACTACAACCAAAAATACTTGAGAAGTAAAACTTTGGAGTTCTTGCTACAAAACTATACTTAAATCAAATTTATTTTCCACTTTAAATTTAACAGTAAATATATTAAAAATAAGGTGAGTGTGACAAGTAAATGAAAGGTGATAATAAATTGAGTTGATGATGGGTTAAGTAAGGTATACCAGAGGTGGAGATGATGTCAAGGCGCGGAGGTGTAGGTTGGGAGGAGAGCGAGAATCGGAGGCGGCGGAGAGAGGAGAATGAGGGGAAAGGATGTTGAGGAGAGAGAGTGGAGTAGAGAGGGAGAGGGAGAGGAGGTGAGTGGAGAAAGAGGAGTTTGTTGAACAGAAACTCTGCCATTGGAGTGACGAAACACACACTGTGGCAGTGTGACAGACTAACACTCAGTCAGTCCTCATTTGCTGTTGTGATCAAGTGATCATGAGCTGAGCTGAGCTGAGGCTAGTTGTCTGCCACACATTTTGAGCGACTGTGGAGAGTGGGGAGTATTTGATTTTTTGTTTCTTGCAATACTATTCACACCTATCACAAAAAAATAATAAAAACATAAAAGGAATAGAATAAGATTCCAACGGCTCGTTTTCTACCTTTCTGTCACTCAATGCATCTATCTGGTCTTATGTTCCTGTGTGTTTGGGAAATTTGCAGTAGTAGAAGTAGATAACAGTTACTTCGTAGAAGTTAGCATGTAATATGTGGAGAGAGTAAAAGATGAAAGTAGCAATTAACAGATTTAATAGCTTGATGTGAGAGGGAAATAGATAAGATATATAGATTCATTGTTAAACAAATAAGGCCTCGGTCCAAAATTAGAGCTGATCAATGAGCTGAGGTAGCTCCTAATCAACCAGCAGATGACACCAACTTAAGATTTGTGTGACAATGGACACCAACTTCGTAAATTTACCTTTCATATTGATGTATAACTGTGTATGCGATTGTACATTGACTGACTCATGTCTTGAGTCATGACTCATGAGTCATGACTAATTGGCGCGTAGTAATATCGATTGAAGTCCCACTCCCACATGTTTGTCCAAACAATGTGCATTAAACCAGATAATCAGATATACTCGTAAAATACCAACAAAGCTAGGAAGGGTACGTGGTAGGTCTCTAAAAATCCCATTGGTTGCTTATCTATCCTCCATAAATCCATACAATATCTCCCTTAGATTTCATTAATCCTAGTTGGCATGCCTCATGTAATCTCTTTTGATCTCCTGAACCCCACGACTAGCAACATAAAAATAGACAACTTCTTGCGAAGATCATTAGAGGCGGAAAAACACTAAATTAAGGGATTAATTGTAGTATAGTGTCCTGTATCTGAGAAAATGGCTGCAGCTGGTGCAACTTCTGCTACTGCAGTAGTAAATAGGTTCGCATCACCCTTCTTGTCTGGGACCAAAGAAAGTACCAAGGGGGGAGTGATTAGTAATAGTAAAGTAGGAGGTGTATCTTCAAGGAAGTTAGTTGTTGTTGCTGCAGTTGCTGATAAGAAGTCTTGGATTCCTGTTGTTAAAGGTGGTGGCAATCTTATTGACCCTGAGTGGCTCGATGGCTCGTAAGTATCATTAATTTGCGCAGATATAGTACATTTGCACTATGACATCCCACAATGGTGTACCATCTTATGTGTCAATTTGGCCGTTCATGATCTGTTAATACACATTAACATGCATTAACAGAACACGCACAGTCGAGATTAAGTGGTATACGAGATAATACACCATAGTGGGACACCAAAGACGGTCTGATTTGTACTCCATAATTTGTTGCTAAACATATTTATTGATCAAGTCACTTCATACAAAAATTTCAGAAGTGCTGATCTGATGAACAATACTCAGACATAAACAGATAAACTGTCCTAATGTCTAAAGGGGTTTACTTAACGAGAAAGCCCATTTTTGAATGTGCAGGTTGCCAGGAGACTACGGATTTGACCCACTAGGACTTGGCCAGGACCCTGCATTCCTAAAATGGTACAGGGAGGCAGAGCTGATCCACGGGCGATGGGCAATGTTAGCAGTGATAGGGATCTTCGTTGGACAGGCTTGGAGTGGTGTGCCATGGTACGAGGCTGGTGCAGACCCACGAGCACTGGCCCCCTTCTCATTCGGGACATTGTTAGGCACCCAACTGCTGCTCATGGGGTGGGTGGAGAGCAAGAGGTGGGTTGATTTCTACAACCCCAACTCACAGTCCGTTGAGTGGGCTACACCATGGTCTAGGACGGCTGAGAACTTTGCCAACGCTACAGGTGATCAGGGTTACCCTGGTGGCAAGTTTTTTGATCCATTGCGCTTGGCCGGGACCATTAAGGACGGCGAATACATTGCTGATGAGGAGAAGCTTGAGAGACTGAAGTTGGCTGAGATAAAGCATGCCAGGATTGCTATGTTGGCTATGCTTACTTTTTACTTTGAAGCCGGGCAAGGGAAAACTCCCCTTAGTGCTCTAGGCCTGTAAAATGTAGTACATAGGTGAAAACACAAGGGTTGATTGTAATTATGTAAGAATCCTTTTAAGCCAGAGAATGAGAATCGGTCTTCATTTGCTCGTTTAATCGCTGATCATATCGCATACAAGTTTTAAAATTATCTTAGTCTTAAATTATATGGAGATTATACTGTAATTTTTTGAAGGATAGAAGTGTTGAAATAGTTCACACTTCACGATTCACACATGGTCCATGGCTCATTACACAATCCTCTAATTTCCTAACATCGTAAAAAAAAAAAATTGTGTGCGAAAGAATCATACCGATACATTGACCACCTCCTCCATCCATGTCTTTACCAATCCCCATCTCCTCCATATCGTAGCACTATAGCTCACCATCTCGTCCTTTGCACTCATGGCATAGACCAAATTCCAATTTATTTGCACCAGAGATTCTATTATAGTACTGTAATATACATGCATCTGATCAATTGTGCAGATAAGAGTGTCCCAAACCTCGGCCCAAAATAGCTTCTCCGGCTGATGTATTTGGATGGTCAACCTTTTCTGCCCCGAAATCTGCCATTTCAATTTCTAGAGTAATATGAACGAAACCTTCTCCTGCAGTACCATTAGCCAGAATAGCAGCTCAGCTCACCAAAAGCCTTTTTTTTGGACAAAGCAAAGATGGAAGTAGCATCCTCGAACAGCTTTTTAACTTCAAATGCATTACAACAAAACTGTCAGCTAATGGTAGCACCCTTCATTCTGAAACCAATTACCAGTAATCACCACATGAGCAGCTGCCATTTTTGAAATGGTGGAAACGTTGCATATCCCTCACAATGATTTCTCGCCCTGTCACAAGCGAAATATATTTGCTTGCAGTGTGGCAGTCACCACAAACACGAAGATTCTTTCGGATGTGGATAGGTTCACCAGATTTTGTATTGAGAAGTCCAAATGCAATGGCTAGCTTCTCACTGTGGCCGTTGAGCACCTTCTCCTGAACATCAGCTTCTACGTCATGTATAGGATTAGTGTCAGGCACATAACCAGCAGATTTGATTTTCTGGATTAAAGAACCCAGATAAGCATATATCTGTTTCGATTGGGGATGGACTGTGCTACCAGAATAGAAAGTGTGAAGCTCATTTCTAAGTTCTAGAAAACTACACCCAGGGGTCTTACGGATGCCCTCGCTCTCCATCTTTGATCGTACCTCAGCCACTTTGTCCCACATGGAAGATGCGGCATAAATATTAGCCAACAGTACATGGTAGCCACCATCCTTGGGCCCTAACTCAAACAATCTATTTGCTGCTTTCTCTGCCAACTTCATTTCCTTGTGGATCTTGCAAGCACCTAACATCGCGCCATACACGCTAATGCTTGGTTTAACGGGCATCTTCTCAATGAAGTCCCAAGCCTCACTAAGCAGACCAGCGCGACCAAGAAGGTCCACCATTGCCCCATAATGATCCAATCGAGGCTCCAAATTGTACTTTTCTTGCATTAGCTTGAAATAATAGCGCCCTTTGCTAGTGAGACCAGAGTGACTGCAAGCCGAGATGATATTTAAAAAGGTCACTTCATCTGGCTGGACAGATCCTTTCTGCATTTCTGAGAACAGAGAAACTGCTTTTGCTCCAAAACCATGTGTCCCATATGCATCTATCATAGCATTCCATGTAATAACATGCCTCTCATCCATTTTGTCAAAAAGCTTTCTTGCAGTCACAATTGCACCACATTTTGCATACATGTCAATTAGAGCAGTCATGACAAATACATTATTGTCCAGGCAACATCTGATGACAACTCCATGCATCCATTTTGCCCGACGCAAAATTGATAGCTCAGCCAAAGCAGGAATAACACTCACCAATGTGTACGAATCTATCAGAACGTCTTTCAACCGCATCTCACGAAAATAATTCAAGGCCTCATTCACACGCCCATCCTGCGCAAAACCTAGAATCATCGCGTTCCATGATACTCGAGTCTTACACTTCAAGCCACTAAACAATTTTTCAGCCATATCAACCCTCTTACACTTGCAATACATGGAAATCAAGGAATTCGTAACAGAAACACTAGACCCCAATCCCATTCGATCAGACATCTTATGAATAGCCATACCCTTCTCTAAATCCCCCAAGTCACCACAAGCATGTAAAACTTCCATGAAAGTAACATCACTCGGTTTAATCCCTTCACCCAACATCCTCTCAAAAAGCGCCAAAGCCTCCTGAGGATCCCCACTCTGTACATAACAATCAATAATACAATTCCAAGTAACCACAGTCCTAGACCTCATACTATCGAAAACCAACCTAGCAGTCCTCACATCTCTACACTTCCCATACATATCAACCAACGCGGTCAAAACATTAACATAACAATCCAACCCCATCCTCAAAACATACCCATGAATAGTCTTGCCCAACACAAGTGACCTCATATCAGCAGCAGCCGGCAAGGCTGCTATCGCGGTAATATAATCCGCCCTACGCCCACCTTCCTCATGCATCCTAACAACCAACTCCAGCGCAATCTTAGCATACCCATTCTGAGCATACCCTGAAATAATCGCGTTCCAACACCCAACATCCCTTTCCCCTACTAACATCCTACCAAACACCTTATACGCGTCCCCAAGCTCCCCACATTTCGCATACATGTTCATCAAACCAGTACTAACATAAAAATTCGACGAAAACCCGTCAACTAAAACCTGCCCATGAATCTCCCTACCCTTCTTAACATCCCCCTTCTCCCCACACAGCCTCAACATGTACACAAAGTTATAAACAGATAGTTCAACACTGTCCCTTCTCATCTTGCAAAAAAACTCAAAACCATCATCAAAGAAGCCATTTTGAACATACCCTTTTAACATGCTATGATATAAGACATCAATTTTGTCATCAATTTGTTCAAACACACGTAAAGCATTGTCCATGCAGTTGTACGTTGAGAATAAGCTGATGAGCTTTGTCTGGAAAAGGTGTTGGGTGTAAAGAGAGTTTTTGTAAATGTGTGGGAGGATTTGGTAGAGTTCTTTTGGGGTTGTGCAGAGTTCTAGGAGAAGTGATGTTGGGTGTTTGTATATGTGTGGTGGGATTTTTGCTTGTTTGTATAAGGGTGGCTTTGTGGAGGTGTGAGAGTGGAGTGGTGGTGCTGGTTGTGGTGGTGGTGCTGGTGGTTTTGAGGAGTGTGAATGGAGTAGTGGTGGTGATGGTGGACTTAGAGATAAGGTGTGTGTTGGGCTCATCATTCTTTACTTTTTTTGTTATGTTTCTGAAGGGGCAAAGCCAGAAAGATATACTACAACTACAAAGCAAAAAATATCTGGCGCTAAAAGTTACCGGACAAAACCGCTAATGTAATGTAGTTAGAGCTGGTCACGAGCCGATTTGAGCCGACTTACGACTCAGCTCAAACGACTTGACTCACCCAGACCCTCAGCTCAAGTCAGCTCGTGTATGGTCGAGCCGAGCTGATACATAGGAAAACCTTGTCTCATAGCCAAGTCGGGTCAGCTCATCTA
This sequence comes from Pharnaceum exiguum, assembly GCA_900322385.1. Lineage (NCBI taxonomy): Eukaryota > Viridiplantae > Streptophyta > Magnoliopsida > Caryophyllales > Molluginaceae > Pharnaceum > Pharnaceum exiguum. Next base: position 53,328 of record ONZK01003180.1, read on the forward strand.
CGGTCGAGCCGCAACGAGCCGACTTGAGTCGAGCTGATACATATGAAAACTTTGGCTCAAAGTCAAGTCGGCTCTATTTGATTGCTCGAAAAATCGTACATAGGTATAATTCGCCAGATCGTTAAGACAATTTAATTCGAAAAGTCATAAGAGCTCAAATTTA
>ONZK01003180.1:53875-71828 GCA_900322385.1 Pharnaceum exiguum
TCGAATTGCGATCGAGCTGAGCTAGCTCATCGAATTCGAATTGACTTGGTTAAATTAAAATGCCAGCTCAAAGTCAGCTCGCTCTATTCGACTCGACTTTGACCGAGCCGACTCGGTTAAGGAGCCGACTTTGATCGACTTTAAACCGAATTGAACAGAGCGGTTCCGAGCCAAGTCAGCTTAGTGGCCACCTCTAAATGTAGTATCCTTCCCCAATCTACTAGTAGGTAGTCTAGGTATCTGTGTCTGTTTTTTTTTTCAAAATATTACTCCCTCTACGTAACCAATTAAGTATTATTTTTTAACCAAATCACACATATTAAGAAAATATCATTTATTGACCATTGTAATCAACAAAAAGTAATATTTTCCCAACTTTGCCCCTAAAATATTGTGTTCATACTTTTACAATTTGACAACATAATAAATACTAGGGGTATTAATGAAAAATACCATAGAAAGGTACTTAAAGTGGACATAATTTTGGGACAAAAATATTTTCCAAAAAGGACACTTAATAAGGGACGGAGGGAGTACAACATTTGAACCAAGTGAGGAAGAAGAATGAAAGAAAAAATTACCAACTTCGTGTGTATCATCCAAGCACCTGCCCAAGACATCAAAATAAATGGGTATGTGGTGAATTAAGTTTAAAAAATCCGTTTTTTTATATGGTAGGGAGGTCGGCCCCTACGATTCCCATCTCGGGCTGGCGGGCTAGGCATTGGGCTGAAAGGGGGAGGGTAAGAAACCTTCATCCAATGCCCATGGTGGGAATTGAACCTTGGTCGACTATGTGGAGGACCAAGGCAACTACCACTAGACCAAGCTGTTTTGGTTCAAAATATTACAACATACATAAAGGTAGATCATTAGTCACCTTTTAAATTTTATTAGTCAGTATCTTTATTATTTGTAATAAATTTACCTGATTAAAGTGTACACCCGATGTATCAAATATTTGCTGGTAGTTTTTAGACTTTTTACTAGTTTTTAGTCCATTCAAAGAAAAACAATATAACAGAATTCTTGGTTGAACACAATTATCTTGCATAGATAGCAACCAAAAAATAAAAATTTCTAAGGATTTTCAAATTCCGACCTTCTTTGGTAGCCAACTTATTGGGGTAACTTATTATGTTATGGCTGGTTTTACCAAAAATAATCAACTCGGATTAAAAAATTTATGTCTGGTAACAAGCTGGTTCAGGTAGTTTTTTCACCCCTATAAGTTATTGCTACCTTCCCAGTTGGTTCATATTAGCGGGTCAAACCAACTAATAAATCCAACTATTTTTATTTTTTTTTAAAGGGTGCTATTAGTTGTAGTTAGGTGCCAAACAAGGCTTCAAATTTATTTTTTTAAAAAAAACTTCCATAACCAATTTGGAAGAACTAAATCCACCAAACCTTTGCACTGAATCTCTAAATCTAAATGCCTAAAGCAATATCGATCCCATAACTTTCATCATCAAATGGTATTAGGCTATTAGCTCATTTCCCAGGAAGCTATCTGAAACACGGGTCAAGATCCTCTCTAGTTGAGAGGATAATAGATAAATTCCAGTTGCTCACCTACGTTGGTATTTTGCAAGAAAATAAGGGGGTGTTTTGGAAAAATAAAAAGAAAAACAAAAGCAACCAATCAAAAGGCTTGAAAGTAAAACTGGAAATTTGCCGTGATTGGAGAGGATCCAAGCGGCTGAAACAGTATTATGACTTATGAGTGATCCTCGAATCAAGGCGTTCCAAACGACTAATATGAGTGACCCCTGAATAAGGTTGTTGGTCGTGGTTTTGAAACTAGGACCTACTATTATTTATTACAAATAAGGCCTCCTTGTAAGTGATAACGTTCTTAACATCCAAAGCATGAAGAAACAATGAAGTGTTTCTAAGTCCTATGGAATTCCAGGAAGCAATGTACAAAACACAAATCCCTGTAAAGCACACAAGAACTCTATTGAAATTTGAAAGTGAACTTTTTTTCCGTTCTATCAACATTCACTCAAAAATGATTGTAAGATTGCAATAATTAGCACACCAGGATGTTACATATTGTACAGATTTTCTACCTGTACAATGCCTCTCATCACTTACAAGTTACAAGAATACAACAAGCTACTTTCTAGAATCACATGAGTCACATGACCACCCCTTGCAGGGGCTTCATGTCGCACCCCCTCGGCTGGAACTATATAAGCGCCTTCACAGCTGCTGTGATCTGTGGAGCTGAAATCTTTCAAGGATGCATATAAATCAAGGGGGGAGATATCGAATTTCGCGTGTCACACATCAATCTGAAGCACACAAACAAAGCTTCAGCAAAGTATCCGTTCTTCCAAAATCTTCTCTCTCCCGATCTGTGCCATCAGCTCATCCACATTTCTGAATATTAAACTTGGAACTTTAAGTGATTTAAGAGACAATACACAGCATCCTGCTTTGCAAGCTACTGAGTCAAAATTGAGATGGGGACAGTACAGCTGTTGTGTATCATCCAAGCACCTGCCCAAGACATCAATAAACATTAACTATGATGTGCACCTTGCGGTGAACTCTACTAAAGTCATGGCGCCTCAGAATGGCGTCGGCATAGATGACCACGAGTTTCACATCCCCTATGCGACTATGGCAGCTAAGTTTCCATACCTAGATTGCTAACTTTACTGCTAGAATGGAAACATGGTGAGTTGAGACTGCTTGCTCTCATGCAGAAACATACTAGCACTAAGTGCCTAGCTGAAAGAAGTTAAGACTAATACTATAGGTCTATAGGACTCGACACAAGAAAGGCCATCAAATGTCCGCATCAACCCTATCATAGACAGATGGCTCCAACTAAGACAAAAAATTGAAATATAAATTGTCATGTAGTAAAGCACAAGACCTTATCATATCAGACTCCACAACTTCCACGATTACCCTGAAAGCAAAGCCAAGCCCAAGGCGCCTATGTGTAGTCATTTCTCGTAGTCGTACCAAATATATTCATGTGATACCTCCATCGCATAATAAACGGAACAAGCTAATCATTAACAAAAATGACCCCTTCATAAAGACAACGACATAACTGAACATAAAAGAGAACAAGAGGTCTACAGCAACAACCAGAAGAAAGCAATGTCATCCCAGATCTAAGAGAAGTCAAACAATTTTGGTAACCCAAGTGGGCCAAGTCCTACACTCTCTACATTTCAATGTTTAATGCTCTATTCACATAGAGAATGAAGTAAATACCACATCACCAGGTTAGTCAATGCTCGACTCCTAGTACCTTGGAAAAACCAGCAAATATATAATTAGCAACCTCAAATGGCAATCTTTCATTACCTTATGAGTTGGATTGAAGTCTTGTCTGTACTTCACTAAGGCAATCCTGAAGAGCTTTAAATTCTTCAGTTTCTACAAATTCACTGGCCTGCAAAACACAGAGGATTAGTCATGGGACATACTCCAAAAATGCAGTCAGCTGTTAGCAAAGGGTTTAATTCAACTACAAAAAATAGCATCCTGCCTGCTTGATTGTGTTACGAAGATGCATGTCAGCCGCATGGAGCTCCCTGCGACTTCCCGTCGAAGATGCAATTTCCAAATATATCTTACAAAGATCCAAGGATGCATTCGCAAACTTTTTAAACCGGGCTACATCTTTCCAGACCTCAGATCCCTATGTGAAATGAGAGGGAAAAACAAGAAGGGATATCCAACGTGAGAGTTGATGAAGGCCAATATACATTGATAAGCTAGTTTTGCTTCATCTTTCAAAAACAAAAATGTGACTGTTCAATCATATCACTTATATATAGTTCATGATTCTTAAAAATCACCACAAATGATAACGTCAGATTGAGTTCACAACTGGAATCTCTGTTACATAAACACAATCTACCTCCTCGTTGGATGGTTGTGAGATTTGAATATTTTGGTTTTCAAAAGCATTCAACTTCTTATATAAAGACAGTTATATTTATTTTTTTGAAGGGAAAAAAAACTTTATCATAATTTCTTCATGAAATTCAAAACTGGCCATTGAACTTCCACACCACTTCTTTCACTTTTAAAAAAATGGATTTTTATAAACAAATAAAGAAAACCTGAAAAATGGAAATAAAAACATATTGCAATCAGCAGCTAACATACTTCATTTCAAATATGGTTCCCTTTGTTTTGAAAGTACTTCTCAAATCACCGTCAAAGCATTTAGCTGAAATGAATCATTCATTTATATACTTCGGCCAATTATCTCAAAATACTCCCTACTTTATATATTACTGAGAATCATCGCTACTTCAATAGCCTGGAACGGTCCAATTTTTTTTTGAAATATGTCAAAATATAATTTTAAGACTTTGGCTGTACATTTATCCATCAAAATTGATAATATTTCATAGTCTAAAATAAAAATTGATCGCATAACGCAAGATTAATTTTACAAAAACTCGTTGTAAACCTTAATTAGATCGTTTCGGGCTACAAGGTTCCATTTAGAGATTATTTGCAGTAGTTTTTGAAGTACGAATTGTTTTGAGATAATCAGACGCAGTAAGGATTATTCTTAGTAATTTCGCCTAATATTTTCTCCCTCATATTTTTTTCTTTTGTGAATTTGCGAATCAGCTCCAAGTGAATTCAGCTTTATGACTAGCAAAAGAAAAATCAAAATATATAGTCTTTAGTTTTTCACCATAGAAGTAATACCTGGTATGACCTAACTTGCTTCAACAGAGCTTCTGAGCACATTGTCAGATCTCCCTTCATTTTATGCCACCGGGCATATAGCCCCCAGATTTCTCCACTTCCACTACCACGTACAATCTGCATCAGACAGTCACAATCATCACCTATATATATCTACCTTTATTTACTTATCAGAAAAGACACAACACAATATTTTGTGGCTAACTGGCAGCGCAAACATGGTGAGAAACACATATAATTTATTCAGACAAAACCCACAGAACTTATTACTTCTCCACACCAAATTTATTATCGTAATTCGTGTTTACATTGTAAAAAATTCTCCAAGAGGTACTGGCAGATTTTTTTTCCCCACAGCTATTTTCATTGCCATGATCTTTGAATCAGAGAGATAGCATGACCAAAAACACTTTCGCCCACAGAAATTGCAGGAGCACTTCAATTATGTCAGGAAAAGACATGAATCTTCTTTCTCTCCTTCAGATATTTTCTTTTTTAGGAACTTTGATGGAAGGGGGTTGATAAACAATAGTAGTCACTGCCAAACAGAATCACAAGGTTCCTCTTCTCAATAAATGTGTTGCTAACGAGTAACATTCTAAAATTTCAGGTTGGTGACATTTAGGACCATGCGTTTGTGGACAGATCAACAGGAGGGTGACTCCTTCAGCGCATCCATTTGGAAATCTAAGGCCGCAGTTGAATTAAGGATTTTATTTGGGCCTTAGCACTGGCCACAGTTATTAAAGAGAAGAAATGCCAGCATAGTGGTGACACTTGAGAGTGCCTCACAATAGCCAGCTTCCAAACAACAGAAATGCCTTACAGGATAAGGGACGTACTGGATGTGAGCCAGTTACCATAAATGTAAACAACAGGTATTACAATGTGAGGGTTTAGAGAGAAACACTGAGAAAAGGAAATGTGTTTAGGCTCGGAGATAGCGATCTCTAACCGCCTAGATTGTTTCTGGGTCCAAGTTTCATTATCTGTTGAGGCTCCAAGTCACTAAGAAGTAAGAATCTTTAGTAACATTGGCCATATAACTTTTCTGGAGTATTAATGGCACAGTATGCGAAATAAAGGGGGTTAAAGAAGAGAAATTACAGAGTGATGTAATAACCCCGAGATCATGCATGAAAGGGCAGAGCATGCTCAGGAATTTCAAGAAAATATTGACTCTGTAAAAGAGATAAGAACTCATGGAAATTAAGTGGGACAGGCTTAATAGATTAGGAAGAATATAGCATCATATATAATACAGTGTACAAATCATGGGTAGTTTCTAAATTATTGGATTTAGTCGCACCTATTAACTGCAGTCATGGAAATTCACAATAATCTGTTCATTCTATCATATTTTTGGATATACGAGGAGCCGTTGTGAGGAGGAAGGAAAGAATGCCTTAATACCTGCTGCAGAACTTTCCCAAGAACCTCCATCAATCTTGCAGTTTCTCGTGATTCCGACCCCACAACCGCCTTATCAGTGCCATCTTCATCCCCCACGTGAATAACACAACTCTGATCTGAAACCCGTCTTTCCATTTCTTCCAAAACTCTTTCTAATAACACTCCATCATATCTCTTGCCACCAGTAAGATCAAACACCATCCTTATTGCTTCTATAGCCTGCGACCAAAAAAAATCACATCTTTGATTCAGCACAAACATTTGTATGGTAAATTGGTAATGCATTCAAATAATGCAAAGAGTTTCGAGAGTAAACTAAGTTTGCTACAGATACAGGCATTCATACATAAAATTACATGTTGTATGGCCATTGCATCAATGAAAATGAGCAGGGTAGAAATAATATCCCAACAGCTAAAGAAGCGTCACAAATTTTGCAATTAGCTATTTCACAAGTCATGTGTTTCTCGGTCCATGTGTACACATTACACACGCGAACGGTGGGTGTGTGCATGTGTTCCCGTCTTATGCCGAGTCTAAATATGGCAATCATCTGAGTAAGCCAAGTCACAAGCCAATTTTATGGAGTTGCAACAGATATAGATGAAATCTTGATAATAAATACAAAAATAGAAATGCTCATGTGCCAACTGGCAGTTTCCATCATTCAAGGAGTGCAACAGGCTGCTGGTATTATTTTAAAAAAATCATACAGAAAACAGAACTGATTTTTAGTCAAATTATGAAGCAAGATTTGCACTTTTTCTATAATAGCTTATAAAAATTGAAGCACTTCTTAAAAGTTGAAAACCACAAACCTGAGAAAAATTGCCGACATTCGCAGCAACTTGGCCGTAATTTTCCCACATTTGCCAGCTTTTACGCCTGCCAAAGAGCAGGTAACCAGAGTCACTCAAATCTTTTAAAGAAAGGATAAGAACAACCATTTCTTATCTGACACAAATAATTGATTCTTTTGGGTAAATTGTTAGCTCAAAAGAAAGAAGAAAACAAACTTGAATTTCAGAGCCTCCTTGAAAGCTATGAAAGACTCCTCATTTCTATCTTTCATCATATGCCTGCCAAGATAAAGAGTGCACAGTAGAATCCAAAGGTGAGATCATCACTAAACTAAAACGTAAGTAGCTCACAGACAATCAGAACTCTATCCTAATATATATAAAACACAACAATAGTTTACAACCAGCAATAATTGGTCACTGTTAGCCTGCTATATCGTCAAAAACAGTAAAAAAAATCCCCGAGTTTTCTGTGTTAGGAACAAATGTCACTTGAAGTTCTAATACTGATTCAGAAGCAGCAATGCATACAGCATTTCTTAAACAAGGCAGCAGAACATGCCAGAAATACTGATGAACTAATAAAGCAGCCAAGATCTATAATAGACCAGATAAGAAAGGCTTACAAACACGCAACGTTGTTCCAGGCCTCTCCATTATCTGGATCAAGTTGAACAGCACGAGTAAAACCATCCAGAGCCTTGTCAACATCCCTACACTACATTCGCTAACCGAAGGTTACAAACGCATTTATATATATATAATAGCCAGTTAAGAAGTGAGAAAGAAAAAGAACGGGAAGGGGGGGTATATGTACATGACATGCTGAAGATACACAAAGAGAAACATATTTGAAAACTACTTCTTACCTTCAATGCAGCAGCACCTAGAGCAAACCACCCATCCGGATAAAGCGAATTCAGAGCCATTGCAGATTCCCTGCAAAACAAAAGAATGCTAAGGCAAACACAAACCCAAATCTAATGGCTCCAAAGAATACAAAAATCCACTCGAGTGTAACTAGCTTAAAACCCTGATCTAAAGAGATAGTCAGCTGTGTATCATTACCAGAGAATTTTAGACCTCTCATAATCTCCCCTGTTGTATGCACTGCGAGCAAGAGATCTCTACCAATAACAAGGAAAAAAAATCAGATCACAAATGTCTACCATCATTCCAGCTACATATTGCCTACTTTTGTGGGCTACCGATAAGTATCCAATACCTATTTAGGTGTGCTAGTGACCAAAAAAAACGAAACTATGCCCTTCAAACGCACAGTTTTCCCTGAAGCAGTATCTTCAGAGGACGATTGGTAAACTAGTGCTACTTCTTGTGGGCAACCCTCCACAAGGAGCCCACTAGATCCAAAATGACAACAACAACAACAACAACAACCCAGTATCATCCCATCTCAGATGGGGTACTGAGGAGGTCTGATGTACGCAAAATGAAAATGCAAAAAGCTGATCTACTAAACATTCCACTTCCAACCTTCTTTCAATCCATCGAATTCACTAAAACCATAGTTGATGATTACGCTAAAAGAGTAGATAAAATTCTTATTGTCAAATTTAACTTCTTTATAATATAAGTCAGGAGAAAGTACCATAGCTCGAGCAGACCTATTCTTCGACACTTCAAGAGCTTTCTCATAGCAGGTATCATCATTTGTTACATCCCCCAGAGAGCACCTACAAAGACCAGACGAAAGATAGACCACGAGATCATAATCCACCAAATCTACAACACCAATTCATCTCTAACTAATATTCCACAATCAGGACCCCAATTCAAACGTCAGTGAGTCTCACCAGTCATATTTCAGACTACAACAGAATCAGGAGAAACGTACAATATGATAAGAGAAACATACCATAATGTTGGATCATTGGGAGTTTCCATCAGCCGTGCCTTGATCAGATCAACTGCTGCTGCTTTCTTTTCTAATAGGCTGAAATGCAATCAACAACATGCGTGTAACTCTTGATGAATCAAAGCGACTGATGCATCAAAGCCACTTACAAAAATAAGACCAAATATTATCACCATCATCATACCGATAACAATATATAAGATTATCCCATAGTTCTAGGCCTTCAAAAATCTTCAGTGCTTCCCCTACCAAACCTTGACTGATGAGAAGCTCTCCATACTCCCTAGAGACAGTCAAAGAGAGAGTTAAAGACAAAAGTAGTAAACTACTTTCAAGAGTACATTACGGCACAAGGAAAGAAAAAAAAGCCGAAGAAACTATTTTCCAGCTCTAAGACATGAAAGACAAAGCGTTCAAGAACGTCATCAGACCAATGTTTATCTATGAGACATAAGGGGAAAGACAAACTTTTTCAGAAGAGGTACAGCAGGAATATGAACCCCAAAACGAGAACGAACCCTTTCCAGCACTTCAGGTAACGGCTCAGAAAGACCCTGCACCTGAAAAAACAAGTAAAGACTGAGGAGTGAGAAAAAGATGTAAGGCAATTAATTTTTGAATCCCAGAAGTTCAACAACAACAACCCAGATAATCCCAATTCCCTGGGGGTATAGCAGGTCAGGTGTACGCAACCTTTCCACTATTAAAAAAAAAAAGATAGGCTGCTTCGAGAAAGACAGTGGATGAAGTATTTACTTCCTGCAACTTCATTAATATAGATGTAGCTGCATTATTTAATAGCCATTTTGATGGATTCCATATTCACCCAAAGCCGAAAATTAGTATAATATTCAACTTCAACAGCAGCAGACAACACCAAAAGTTCAATCAAGAGAAAAATCAAACAAGAACAGCAGGGTAAAAAGCCTAATACTTCAATTCAAATGAAAATGATGGAACTCAGAGCACCAAAGTGCTAATGTCAACAAGAAAAAAATATGGAAACTTCAGCTACAAGCCTACAACCAACAAAATCGCGTATAAAATCCTAAAAAAGAGTAGCTCAAAAAAGAAATTTGATGAAAACGAAAGGAAATCAACGCAATTCCAAGATGCTATCAAGATGCATGAATATATATAGGATTCAAATTAAACAATAATTCCCAGAAACGTCCTGCTGGAGGGAGTAATAATAAGTAATACTCAGGTAGTTGCAAATACTCCCTCTATGCAGTTTGTTCAAATTGTTAGCTTTCTTATAACAGAAGAGAAAGTGGACTACGGATGCACAGGACTCACGAAGTCACGATTTTTGCAACATACTCCCTCTATCCAGTTTCAGATGTTCACTTGATCATGTAATTTTAACTATTAAGTGGACAGCTAATTATGGACGGAAGGAATATTTTGTAAGCTTCTTCTCTCATTTCCCTTTCAGATCTCTCTAATTTTGATCAATCTATTTATGTCAACAAAGCTCAGTCAAACTCATGTTATTTACGCCCTTTTAAAATAGGTTTTCCAATTTCCGATTGTTTTCAAACTAGAAACTTAAGTTTGAAAGCTAAAGAGGGGTGTCCAGTTACAAGTTGTCAAAGAAATGTACTCGTAAAGAATTAGGAGCGATCGTAATTACATGCATTGCACAAAGTTCAACAAGTACTGAGAAAACATCTGGTAATGTACTAGACTTCCACATGAAGAAAACAAATGGTAATCCATTAAGAAAGATGGCAGCTACCATTCCTAGACGAAAATTGCTTTTATTCTAATAAGATCCCTTTTCATGAAAAGATGCAAAGGCTTAAGCATCTTACCATTTTGTCCATCATCAGCAAAGCACGTTCCTTGGTCCGGCTACGGGTGGATTCCCATCTTATACGCAAGACATCGCATGAAAACTTTATCTGAAAAGGATGTAACAATGTCAAAGCAAACAGCAGAATAACTCGAGTATAAGATGGGTAAGGATTAGAAACCATGTACATAGCACATCATTCTTGAAATGCTGAAAGCCACCAGCACTACTTTTAGAATTTCACAAGATAAACAAAATAGAACTGCCAGAGTTAAGAAAAAGCACATCAATCAACAGTAAAAAAATTGACCCCAATCCCATCATTGCTGTCCTAATTCCCTGTTGCCAAGTAAGCACCACAACTTCTTGCCTCAAGTAATCTCAAAAATCTTAACACAGCAACGATTAATCACAAACCACACCTAAAATTGCTGTAAGACAGCACAATCAACATAAGAGGATGAAAAGAACAAAGAGACATGTGAACAGCAACTACAGACAAGCAATGGCAATGACATTCAGTGACCTCACTTTTTTCCCAAGGTCCCTGACTCACCGTGAAACATGATGATTGCTGAGAGTCGACAGCTTCTATATATGGAGCCATCTCCCATCCTGGATAGGAGATCGAGTTAGTAGAAGGAAACAAGAAAGGATCCCAATGAACACCAAAATCAACAGAAAGAGGCCCTGAAGATCCAGGACCATCCTCTTGACCAAAACTTGTGTGGATAAACAGATGAAGTGGGAACAAGACAGCTATAAATAAGCAGAAATAAGTATTTTTAATGTTCTTATATCTTAGCATTATTAGTGATAGGAAACTACTCCATCTTTTCCTTTCAAGATGTTGTTTAAGAGTTGTGCATAAAAATAAAGAAAGTAATCAGAATGACAAAATTGCCCATATTATTCCTGTTACAAATACAATTTTAGAGATATGAGAGGGAAATGTTCACTAGGAAATGCATTTACTACTTATTGGGAAAGTTCAGCAAAATAAATGAATAAATCAATAAGAATTACGTTAAACTATTACTAAACAAAAACGGTGAAGAGGGCACACCACAACTCTTATGCATGTAGCCACAGGTTTCCTCTATTTGGTAGCCAACCCCACCTATATTCATTCAAGGTCCGTCCAATAATTCTTGCGAGTAATAAATATACCTGAGATTTTGTAGGCCAACCTCCGACTATTTTGCAAAGAAATTGGTCTAACTTGTAACCGTTCTTCTTTTGGGAGGACAACTTATTCCCTTCCCTCATTAATAATTTTAGTTCTCATCTAAAAATAAATTACTAACATTCATACAGAAGCCAATATGTAAGTTTAGTTGATAGCAACAATAAAAGAAAAAAATTGGACTTTAACCTTTGATTTCTACTGTGGCAAATGACAAAATACAATATGCACACAAACCATGATAACTTAAACAAGAGTACAAAAATAAGTAAACGTACTAAACACACAGATTCAAATTAATTACTTATGGAAACCAATAGTAATGAAACTATAGTAGGATGAAAGGCTTTATACTTATCCTTCACGGTATCTTTTAGGATATAAACACCACGACATGTTACTCCCACAGTCCATTGATTTCTACACACTATTTTTCCAGGTCATTCCACATTATTCTTCTCAAATTTTACTTAATAAAATATCACTCACGCTTTTAACAAACACTACTTCTCTCCACCAAACGCCCCTCATTAATACTGACAAAATAAACAGAGATATAATTTGGCAAGGCCTTCAGCCACCAGCTCAAGGCTAGATGAGACACAGGCCGCCAATGTGACCTTATCCTTACTCCTATTCCCCAAGTCACTCTCTCCATCCGAAATCGGAGACACCTCAACCCTTCTTGGCCCAATAAATGCATTCTTCTTTACACATATAAAACCAGTGAACAGAAGTCTCTCCAAAGAAGTGTACACCAAAACTTCAGAATAGTATGGTTTTTCAAAAAAACTGAAAATTCGAAAATTCTGTAAATTCGAAGGGTTTCCCACTTGGAAATCTGCTTCGCACCCATTTATAAACCTTACTCTGACCCTGCCAATCCAACCCTTGTAAGTTGTAACCAAGTGAGGGAGTTTCCATATGGATAATCTTTGTCCACCTCATCCCTACAAGCAATTGTTTTGGGATCAAGGCTAAGTTGTTGCCGTGGTTCCCTATAACTCTATAATCAAGATACAAGTATGCTAAAGTATCTTACATTAGAAGAAAAATCCATCAGCTTCAAATACATGAGCACATATAACACAAGATTCATACACACTAAATAAACTAGTGAAACTTACTTTGTAGCTCATCCTGACGAGAAGTTTTCTGTAATAGAAGGCAATGCGCAAGAATCACTGCCTGCTGAACTGGTGTCAAAGTCCCATTGGCAGTACGACCACTTTGAATCGAAGTAATGTCATTAGATTTCTTCCCATCATCACTCACTAGTCTTGGAGCCATCAACACATCAGAAGCCTCCCTAATCTCTTGAAGATTTTGACCTGAATTTGCCTCACTGACAGAAGCATCTCTCTTATCAGAGGAGTTTGTAGAGAGGGAGCTACTTGTACCAGGGAATGGTGTTTTATTTGCAACAAGCACCATCTGTGCCTTCGGATCCACCTACACATAATCATGATAATCATTTTAGGAAAAAGAGCAACATGTTAAGAATTCAGTATAATACAATTCAAAGAAATTTACTTGGTGGATTGTGCGAAAACCAAGAGCACCAGTCACAGAGAGCTCTAGGCTCAATGCCTGAGCAGCCGATCCAAAGCGATTTCTGTAATTGTGTAACAGCTCGGTAAGTGAACATTACCACAAAACTACTAAATGAGTAAAGCGAACAAGAAAATAAGTCTCCCGTTTTCTTTTAATTCATTTTCTTTCTCATGAATGTGATATCAAATTACGGGAGAATATACAGACACCAAGCTGTAGTCATTTGTAACAAGAAGGCTAAGAAAATAAAACTATCATGCATGAAAGAACCATGAAGGCGAACATTGCAGAATCAAAAAATTGCACATAGGATAAAAAATAGAGCGTAAAAGAATCAGAATTCGGACAGCAAAAGCAAAGAAACATTGTTACACAAGTTCTGATGGTGCTCTTCCTTTATATGAAGTTGCACAGCGACAAGTAGACTTCCACACCAAATACCAACAATATATTAATCAACTTCCTCCAACCTTCCTTTCTAAGATAAAAGTCCCTTTTTTATCTAGAGCCAAGAATATATCAGATTGAGAACAACTCCAATTCCAAAGAAGGGGAGCCCATGGTAGAGATTAAGGTCAAAGTCCACTTTTCATCACAAAGACTACGTCCTGTCCAAGACCCGTGATTTTTTCCATTTGACCATCACCTATCACCAAGCACTTCAACAAGCTGAAGAGCACATGGATTTCCCTCGAGGAGTCACTAAAATGTTCTCCTTCAATCAGATTGAAGAAGCTTTTAGTTAGCATCTTACCAAAATTATCATACAGCTAGAACAAAATCCCATCAAAAGAAAAACGGTACCCTCCTATGTAGAAGCGTTAGAAGGCCTATAACCTCTCAGCCTGAATAAGCCAAACAACATGCTGTCATTCATGACACAGCCCCTCCACCAATCAGCCATAACCTTTTCACAACAAGCTAGCCCATAAAATCAGGAAACTGCACCTTCAAAGGCTGGTGAAAAAGCAAATTATCATGCTAAAGAACCCTTCTTTCTTTACAAAGCGTCGCAAGGGTTCACTACCATCAGATTCTTGCTCATCCAAGAACCTTTTTATATGTACTTCACCTTATCGTTATTTTTCAGTCACCTGAGGCCTACCAGCAATATGTTCTCCTATGAGCTTCCTCAATAACACAAGAAATCTGACTTGAAGAATCCTACTACCCAGAATTAAAGGAAAGGTGCCAAATATGAAGGAATAGTCATCTAAGAAGAGGGGGGTTTCATCAGTACTCTCTCAATCACAAAAAAGGAAAAAGAACGACCAGGACTTGTCGTAAATTTCTGTAGTTCAACATAAATAATGCCATTGTATGGAAAGCATAAAAAGTTCAATGAAGGAAAAGCAATTGTAGAATCCAGGTAACATTGAGTCAGAAGTTCATGCTATGCCCATTAACACAAAAACTACATTAAAACATAACTAAAAAATGAATTATCAGCAGATAAACCTAACTTAAGAGCCTCTTTTCTGCTGTCGTCTTTCACAATCTACAGATGTGAAATATGCAAGACAGCACTCGATAAGAATCTTGCTTAGTTGATCCCTTTCAAATCCGTTTTTATTTTTGTCATTGGCTGTTGTGTACAAATGCGTGAGAGGCACACGTACACAATCAATTTTCATGTTTAAAGAGGAAGTTTAACAGAAACCAGAGAGAATGCAAGGCAAAGAAGCAAAGACGTTGAGCAATCATTGTCCATATTATGAAAATCAAGCTAAGAAGAAGCAAGTTAAGCAACTATCATTAATTTATCATCTATTCAGTTTTTCAAAGACCACATAAGCAGATTCAAGAACAGATGAAAGCCGCTGCTTCAGTGAGGATAGAAGTCGCTTATTTTGAATGAATACCTTGCATAGTCAACACGCCCAAATGTATATTCCACTAATCCTGCCTCTAGCTGGAGCATTGAGGCAATAGTCGAAGCTTCTCCCTCATCTAACAAGCCACCCCAATATGATGTCACTTTTTCTACATCACCAAGGCGATCTAAACATTCACCCATAAATACTTGTAGCAAATCAAGCAGGGAAGAGCATCGTTCATGCAAAACTTCTTGTTGTAAATAGATAACTCTAGCCAGCCACCAAGAGATGGTCCATAGTCCAGCAGCACAAGTGGCCTTTTCAGAAAAGATCACATCTCTAGTCTTCATAAGTAAGATCTTAGCAAACACTATGTACTGCAAGGAACACAAGCTTTGCATCAATCGTCAGATTAAAAATAGGAGACGTGAAGTGACAAGGAAAAACAATAATGTAAGCTGTCAAAAAACGGATAATATTTAACTAAGTTAGTATCCTTGTCATTGAGCCAACATAGTTGATTCTAAATAAGCAGTTGAGTACATACTACATAGAAAAAACACTGGATCAATTGAAGTGAAAGATTATCCAGACACAACATAGGTTCTAAGCTATTGGTAACACCTCTAAGAAAGAAAAAAAGAAAGAAAGGCAAGGCTATTGATTTTTGGTGGAGAAAAGAGGAGCATCATGGCTCGTGAGCATCTACGAGTACTTCATAATTTACTGGATACAAGTTTGTTGAAAGGTATGAACTTTCTGATTGTATGAGCACAATTCTTAATATTTCACGTGCACAAAAACTTCAACTAATTTCTTTTTCTGATGGAACCAAGGGCTTTAAGGAGATCAGGAGAAGCCATATTTCTTCTGGGGGTAATGGTAATTAAAAAGGGAAAGTTCCTTCTTCATTCATCAATCCTAAAAAAGGGTTGAGGTCTTTGATGAGAAAGTAAACAAGTAAACGTTGCAGTACGTTTCTTCAACCTATAAACGCAGACAACGGATTAAAAAATATTCAACCTACAAGATAGATTGCTCGTCATTATCATCAAACTAGTAGTTCCCAAGCTGCAAGTAGTAGCCCAACCTAAGGCTCTCACACTGACAGGGACCCTACTCAGTAGATATCCAGTATGAAAGAACAAAACTTTCAACCAAATCAATTGTCACTTAAACCAAGTTTAGCACATCACAACGTATATATATATTATTACAGATGAAACAGGCAATTACCCAATATTTTAACACAACAATAAAATTACCTGTAAGTTAGAAAATTTGGCAATCAAATCAGAACCAGAAGACATCAATTGAATCCGTGCCCACGACTCCCATTCCTTTTCGTTGGTAATTTCTATCCATGGCAGTGGAACCGATGGCAGCTCAATCAAAGGACTAAATTTCCCAAACCAAAAAAGAAGACCAAGTTTAATACAATCATCATGTGCCAAAAAGTCACTCTAAAATAGATAAATTCCACAACAATAACCGAAGGCAATCCCGCTTAGTCCCTCTACTTTACGACTTACTTTTACCTTTTCCAGTACAATTCAGGCTTTCTCTTTGCATTCTACAGCTAATTTTTCAAGTCATTTTGGTCATTCTAGGATTAAGGTTATATCGTTGTTGCTGTATTTTCAGTTCATTAAAATGAAGTCCCAATGAATGGTCCATCAGTACGGAGTGTTAAAATTATTCCTGAAGTTGTTCAAAAATAAGGAAACATATAATAAAAAATAGAAGAAAAGTTGGACAAAATTAGGCTGGGTTTTGTTCGTCTCTAGTATTAGACTTCAGTTTTTTCCAGTTCCAACTATAATTTTAATCACCTTCTTCTTTATTTTTCAGTTCACTTTCAGTTATAATTTTAACCGTCTTCAGTATCTTTCAGTTGAGTGAGTTATTTTTCTTTGAGTTCAGTCAGTTATTTTTAGTTTCGCTTCTGTCCTCACGCACGAACAAAACACACCCTCAATGCACACAAAAAAAAAATACAAAATGAAAGACTTTTCTAACCATATCACACATATTGAAATATCATTTATTGGCAATGGAAAAAACTGTGAAAAAAAACTAAAACCATAAATGAAAAAAAAAACTGAAAAACGCTAAAGTAAATTATACTGAAAAAAACTGAACTGAACTAGGAAAAACTGAATTGTAATACTACGGATGAACAAAACACAGCCTTAATAGCTGCTAGAGGTAACATTCATTTTTGGACGAAAAGAGTAATTTAATTAATTAATTAATTAACTCAGCTCCCCATTTAAAACGACACAACTAATTTGAGACGGAGATAGAGGGTAAAGGAAAACGGACCCAGTGAAGTTACACTGAACGAAGGCGAGGAGAGCAGCAACAGCGAGAGAAACAACAGACAGAAACTTCTCCGAACCATCATCACCACTATTCTCAACCAAGTACGCCTCGAGAATAGTATCAAGTTGTGAGTAGAATAGTTCCGGGTCAGTAAGGGAAGCGAGAAGAGAGGGAGGGAAGATTGAGCGAGAAGTTTCGGAGGAGAGAGTAGTAAGGTAGTTGCCGGTCTGTATTGAAGTGGTGAGGAGAGAGAGTGGAGTCGTGGAAGGAGAGGGAGAGGGAGAGGGAGAGGGTGGGGAAGGGAGGGATGGGAGTGTGCAGCGGAGGAGAGTGAGTTCGAGGGAGCGGTGGAGGGTTGACATTTTTGGAAGAGGAGAGAGAGTGGAGTTGAGAGGAGTTTTGGAATGGAAGGGTGGGGGAATGAGGGAGAGGGGAGGAGAAGAGGGGTTTTGTTTGGGTTTTAGAGGGGTATAATTGGAATTT